>MBFT01000472.1:70250-85374 GCA_003086725.1 Furculomyces boomerangus | reverse complement strand
GAACTGAATAGAATAGAAAATGATTGGAGTTAAATTGAAACTTCAGATATTTTTAGCTTGTTTTGTACAATATTCAACACAACCAAACCTTGAATAAAGAAAAGTTTTGATGGAAAAATAACTATTTTACCAATTTTGTATTCTTTTAGAAGGAAATCTAAAAACAAAACGATATGACAACAAGATAAACCTTTTAGTCAAAAAACTCGAATATTTTTTCTAATTGTTGGTATATACTATTTAATTTTTCACAATTTCCGGTTCTTCTAATCAGAAAGTTGTGATGTATCTATATTGTAACTACCAAAAATATACAACTTCTTCCCAAAATATTCAGTTTCGAGTTCTTTCACTTTTCAGTCACTAGCAAAAAACACTGCAAGTTTTCCTCACTATTTTAAACATGCTTCCTTATTCTTTATACATGCATTCAATGCCAATGAGAACATAAAAAATCGGAATAATTTTTGGTTTTATATTTTTTCCGATATTCCATTATCTAAAGTTGTTTGACAGAATGTTTCAAGCCATTACCAAAACTTGCATATTTTCTGTATTGGGTATTTTATATTTCCTATACCAAATCCAACATATACTTGCAGTTTGAAGGTTTTTACCAGTACCATTTTATTTACGCCTAAAAACTCATTTCTTTTCTATTTTATAATTCTCCTTTCAAGGTGAGATCCAAATGTATAAAGGTCGAGTATAGACTCATTTTTAAATTATCTTTTCTGTAAAGGTAAATCCTATTATACCAACATCTAACAATCTATCTTGTTTTGTTGAGAGTCACTGACTAGTATATTCTTTCAGCTTTCAATTCAAAAGAAATCCACTAAACACAAAATTCAATCAACGGAAATGAAGTACTTGGACTTCAACAACATTCTTCCGACTTTCTGTTTACATCTTATTGCAGTTCACAGTTCTTGTTTTACTTTAGATTCGTGGATGTTATCATCAAAAACTGAAACGATATTAAGAGGTTGCCGTTGTTGTGATATGAAAAATACAAAACCTTGTGAATTTGCCAACTTTATATCTATTGATTATAACTATAAAGTAATAGATGATGGTGGGAGGAAAGAAGATAGTGTGGTGAAAATAGACGAGACTTATATACTAAAGGGAAAGGATTAAATACCATTGTAAAAACGGATGTAGCTCCTGGTAAATGCGGTGAAGCAAGATTTGAAATTACTACCAGTACTATGGAACTGGGTTGCTTTTGTTGTGATACTCCTTGGATTTATTCATGCCAAAAAAATATCTGTGAAATTGATGTAAGAAAAATTATTCATAACGGATATATTGAATACCTTGATCAAAATTGAACAAACTTCTAGGTGATGATTTAAACAGACCCAAACACAATGTTGGGTTATCTCTCATCTTTTATTCACATTACATAGCTTTTTTGTTTTTTTGCTGTTGTTCAGTCCTTTTTTGAATAAAACGATGCAAGTTGTAGTTAGTTGTAAAAAACGTTATTTGATTTTGATCTTTTTACTCATTCATGAGACTTTTATTGACATCGTGTTATTTTATATATTTCTTGGTTTTCTTTACAAAATGATGATCAAAAAAAGAATACAGCATTTTAACTGCAAATGATTTACAATGAATTGTTCTATACCACAACAAATACAATATATTGTTCAAATAAACGGTTTTATGATTAGAGATAACGTTTTATTGCTGTTCTATCTCAAATTTATGTACTTTAAACCCTAGAGAAAAACGAATAATATTTGTTCAAGGGAAAACTAATTGACTATAATCTTTCAGAAACAAAATATTGGTGATCATTAACAATCAAAAATTTTAAAAGGTGCGAAGAATCAAGTTACAAAATCCAAGATAATGGATCTAGGTTCGAAACTAGTAAAAAAATTTTTCGATTAGTTTGTATATCAAAAAGCAAATTGTGGGTCGAGACTAATCCTGCAAAATTCTTTGTGATGTGTTTTTGATCGGCAAGTTTGATATACAACAACAAATTTCTTATATAAATCCAAGTTGTACACAAAAAAGGGTTTTGGTTTTCATTATTCATTTAGAAAAAATGTTGGTTCAATACATTCTATTACTATTATTTTCGGCGAATGTTTTCGGGAAAGAAATATTACTTGCAAACAATAGTGCCATACTAGGTAAATTTGGGTTTTTTACAATGAAATATTAATTTAAATTAGTTACGAAAATTGGAGGATTGAATGCACAAGGGATATTTGCAGGCATCGTATTGATAATCCTTGGATTTACTTTTACTTTTTGTGGACGCAAACTCGTTAAAGTTCTTGTTTTTATTTCTGGATTCGCTTTCACAGGTACCTTTATCTGTTTTTTATACATCTAATCTTTTTCCTAGTTATTTTCGTTCTCGTTATCGCATACAGGATACGTGCACCACAACCAGGTGAAAATGCACGCGCACTTATTTATTTGATTATCGCTATAATCACAGGATTCCTCGGTGGTGGCTTCGCTGTTTGGAGCTACAAGTTCGGACTTTTCGTTGTTGGTGCTCTTGGTGGATTCGCTGTCAGCTCATACATCATTGCATGGTCTGGAAAAAGCCTCTTTGCTGATAATTGGATCAGATTCGTTTTCATACTTGTTTTCTGTATCATTGGTGGATTCCTTGTTGTTTTCTTTGAACGACCTGCAATGATATTCTGCACATCAATTTATGGATCTTATGCACTTTTTGTAGGCATAGATTGTTTTGCACGTGTAGGTTTCAAAGAACTTGTTTTTTCTATCCTACACAATGTTCAGGCTCCAACTAAGACTTCGCCTGCAGTTTATGGATTCCTTGCTGGAACCATACTTGTATCTGCCATTGGTATGTTATTCCAGTTCAAAACCACAAAAGCTTAGACTTTATATTTACAGCCTTCACAATTAATAAACTATTTATTTCAACACACAAATTATTAGTAAAATTAAAAAGTTTTCATATCTTTGGCCTACCACTTCCTCTTGTAGACCATATTGTGGGATACATTTGCAGTCCGGTAATGTCTGGGGTTACTTGGATTGGTTTGTATTTGCGTAGGAACAATATTCTTCCAGTCGCATAAAACAGCAAGAAGAATCCAAAACCAAAGGGTGGTAGCCACCATATTGGGCTCAGTTTGTAGCTTGTTCCGAAAACTACATTTAGTGGTGGAATATATACAATTGCAAAGATAAGTACTGCGCCACAAATGATTCCGTAAAAGGTGAACTTATTCTTGAACATGAATTTTCCAAAAGGTGGTCTGAATCGAGTTTTACATGCAAAGAGGTTGAACACTTGTATAATGAATATACCAATGAAATAAGCAGAGCTTGCTTCTGAAGTATATTGAACTTGTTGTTCTGCTGTTAATACTAGTCCGTTTTCGTTATAAGTTGGTGAATCCTTCGTGAAGTAAATATGGGCCTTGGCCATTTTCTGTGCTGTGCTTAGTGATATTCCGTGGTGGTTTAGTACTAATGCCCATGCGAGGAAACAACCAGCTGTCATGATGATACCAACTTCAATGTAAGAGTAGCTCATCAAATCAGAATCTATTAGTAAATCACCATACTTCTTCTCAAACAAGTCTTGCCAAAACACCTTGGTGAATGGTTTTTTGAAGTTATCAGCAATCTTTTTCATTTTTGACTTTTTAACAGGCATGTTTGTTTCAGGGTCGAGAATAACAGGATGTCTGGCTTTTCTTTCGCGTAGTTGTTTAATTGATCGTGCTGTCACTGGACTTCTAGGGACTTGTGTCATCATGCTTTCCTGTGACTCTGGAGGTTCCCAGGCAAACGAGAGCGAATTGAACAGTTCGAAGCCCAAATCAATCATAATGATTTCAAGAGCAGTTAAAATAGTTGGAAATGGGACCAAGATGTAAATTAGTTGTGGAATAACTTCGGGAATCGAGTGGGAGACAGTGTATCTGATGGACTTTTTAATATTTGCAAAAATCAGTCTTCCTTCCTCAACACCTTTGATGGTGCTTGCAAAGTTGTCATTTAGGAGAATCATCGAAGCTGCTTCCTTTGAAACATCTGACCCGGATTTGTTCATAGCAATTCCCAGGTCTGACTTTTTAAGAGCTGGTGAATCATTGACACCATCTCCAGTGACTCCTACTATATGACCAATGGCTTGTGCGCGGCTTACAATTTCCAACTTATTTTTTGGGGATGTTCTAGCAAAGATTATTTCTGGTTTTCTGAAAACCCTATCCCAGTCTGTATCAGTCATCTGATCAATTTGGTCACCGTGGATTACTACAGCATCGAATTCTTCTTCATCAACTTCATCCTCGTCCTTTCCCATTCTCAGTGCTGCTTCGCTCCTAGTTTCACCAAGAACCAAGTTTATCTTTCTTCCTATTGCCTCTGCAGTAAGTGGGTGATCACCAGTAACCATAATAACTTGGATTCCGGCAGCTCTTAGTCTACCAATGGCTTCTCTGACACCGTGTTTTGGTGGATCTTCAAGAGATACAATTCCAGTGAAAACGTAGCCAGATTGTGGGAAATTGATGTTCTTTTTGTCAAAAACAAATCCTTTTGGATAATCGCTTTCTGGGAGTTCAAGTTCAGCAAACGCCAATACTCTGTGACCTTTGCTAGCCATAAATTCGTACTTTTCGTTGTATTCTTTCATTATCTTGTCGTCAATTCGAACGGTTCCATCTGCGTATAGTGCTGATTTGCATATCTTTATCACTCTTTCAGGAGCACCTTTAATGAGGATTTTGTAGATACCGTTCTTGTGTGGAGCTTCGTGGATGGTTAACATCCATTTGTTTGTGGAGTTGAATGGGATTTCAAGAACTTTTGGTACTTCTTCGGTTATTGTATCAAAGTTAGGGAGTTTTATGGCGGACATTCTGAGTAATCCGGCTTCGGTTGCGTCGCCAATAACTTTTCTTTGTAGTATTGGACCTTCGTTACTTTCGAATTTGGCGCTGCTGCATAGAGCTGATGATTCTATGACGTTTTTGATTCCAAGGGCATTTATGTCTTTAATATCTTCAGCGTGGCCATCTGGGGTAAATGTTGTTGAGTAAAGTTTTCCGTTTGTCCATAAGTAAGTTGCAGTCATTTGGTTTCTGGTTAGAGTTCCGGTTTTGTCAGTGGCTAGTAATGTGATTGCGCCAAGAGTGTCAACACCTTTAAGGTCTTTAACAAGAACTTCTCTTTTAGCGAGTCTTTTGGCGGCAAATGTGAGGAGCATTGTAACAGTTGCAGGGAGACCTTCAGGAACCCAGGCAACAAACATACCAATAGCAAAATTTACGGAAAAGGAGATATTTTTGTTGACTGATTGACCAATTGCAAAGAATATAACTGCAGAGGTTATTGCAACTCCAGAAATGATGTGGACGAATTTGTTGATTTCTAGGGCCAGTGGAGACATTCTTGTTCCTGCGGAAGATGTCAATCCAGCGATTTGTCCGAGTACTGTAGAATCACCAGTTCTTATTACTAAAAAGTAGCCATATCCAGATACGCAGTGAGTTCCGTTAAATACGAGGTTAGTTGCTTCGAGTGGGTTTTCTTGTGTGTTTCCGGGGCCTCTTTCTTGTGGTTCAGATTCACCAGTAAGTGAGGAGTTGTCAACTTGTATTTCTTCAGATTGTAGAATATATGCATCAGCAGGTACTTTGTCACCCATTTTTATGAATACAATGTCACCTGGAACGACATCGGCACCATCGATTTCCTGACGGTTTCCATCTCTGATGACATTACATCTTGCGGGTATCATGTTCATGAATGATTTCAGAAGGTTTGAGCTCTTTTTTATTTGGATGAACTCGATTAAGGCGTTAATGAATGCGACGGCGATAAGAATAATACCAATATAAATCTAAAAAGGTAGGATTTAGAATAAAGTTTAATTGTTGTTTGGTACTTACACTAGACCTGTTACCCACGGGGTCCAAGGCAAGCAAGACATATTGCATGATACCGGAAAATATGAGTAGGGCGTTAAAGAGTGATAATAGACATTCAATAAAAATCATGAGACCAGATTTCGACTTTGGAGGGGTTAGTACGTTTTTTCCATATTTTGTGAGCAGCTCAGCTGCTTGTGCGGTGGTGAGTCCAGTGCTGTTTTGGATGGAATTTTCATTAATAGATGTATTATATTTGCTGGCAACTTCGGCAGCGGGTTTCAAGTGTTCAGTCTAAATGAAAAAAAAGTGTTAGCAAAGGGGGGGTTTTGGGGGGGTAAAGGTACTTACGATGTCGAGGTCCTTTTTTTTGGGATTTGGGGCGACTGGGGTTTTTTCTTTTGGTTTTGGGGGGGTATTAGTTTGTTTTGTAGGTTGGAGCTGTTCGGGGGAGGCGCTTTCGCCTTCGAACTTTACGCCAAGAAAGTTTTGGCTTTTTTTGTGTTCGGGCAAGTCTTTATCATTTGGGGGGTCCATATTTAAAGTTAAGAAGTGGGAAAGTGGGGATTGTGGGTTGGGGAGGGTTTATATAGCGAAATTTATAAAGAGAAAAATTTGTATAGAGCAAAATTTCTCCACAAATTGTTTGGAAGCGAAATCGCAAAGAATCGTCAATGTTTATTGTCCAGTCAAATAATTAACCCACAACAAGAAAAACAAAACATTGCCTATGAATCATATCTATCCACTTGTTGATCAACAAAATCTTCCACGCAGTTAAAACTCGTTTTAATGGAAACACCCAAATAAACTTTTTTCCATCAGCGCAAATTAAATTATTCTGTTACACAGCATACCAAAAGTTTCCTTGGCGGAAAAACTCGACAAATCAAAGCTCCCCAAACAGTTTGCTCATTCGTCTAGGTTTCCTTATCTAATAACTCGTTCTGATTGCTCCAAAGCTCCTTACGTATCCTTTCCCGCCAATCACTTATCCACGCGCTTTACTTTTATTCGACACTATATTTACATCAACAATTTCCCTTTCCACAAATTGAAAAGAAAAAGCTTTGCGCTAGTTTCAAAAATATAAACACGCTTGCTTTCCCATTGGCCATACAAACTATATTTGATGCACGTTGTTAAATCTTTTCTTCCCGAAAAGTGTTTTTTATCACTTTTACCATTTTTGACTCTATGAATGATAATTGTGTTTATCTGAGCCAATAACAATTGCAGCACAGTCATTTAAATCCATAGACACTGCTGCTATTGGCCAGCAAAAATGCGCTATATTTGTTTCAAAAAACCAAATGTGCCAAAAATAATCCTTATGACCTATACAAAAAGAATCAATAACTCTTTCTGGAATAATAAAGTTCAGATGACTCGAAATGGCAGATTGAAAAAACGTTTTATGCACTTAACAATATAGCTTGATGAATAAGACTATATTGACAAGCCAGTTGTACCATTTTAAACTTTCTCTTCACTCCGCAATTCTCGCTAAAACCTTATTCGACAATATGTTTCTCCAAACAATACAAAGTGATTATAGCCAAAATCCTCTTGTTCAATTATAAGATCAAGTCTGGGCCATTCCCCAAGATTGTCCCTATTTACATTCAAAAAGACACCCAGCCAATCAAATCACATTGCCAGCACTCAAATGTATCAAGCTTTTAGATTTCATTGTTCTTGTATCCGATAAAAATAATAAAAAACGCCAAAATTAGAATGTTACATTCAATTAGATAAAAGTACAATCATCATTGTAAAACAATCTCAAAAATGATCCATGTTAATGCCCCTTTGTAAGTCACTATTAATTCGGATTTGCCGCGAAGGTGTTAAATTCCGGATAGATTTCCTTTCATGTCTGTTAGTTTTTCTCGGAACTTGTAGTTTGAGTCCCAAATTATTTGGTATCTTCATCTTCTTAGAAACTGGCTGGTCCTGTATACTAGAAATGCTTGTTCGCCCTACCCCCTTTACCCCCAAATTCACCGGAACATTGTTCTCCGCTTGAATCTCATGTTTTTGAATATAAGCGTGTGATTTCTTAGAAGCTCTAGTTGAAACCTTTATACGATACTCCTCGCTTAAACTATTTATCATAGATTCCGAAATGTTTGTTCCACACTTGCCCAACCTATTGACAATTTCACAGGAAAGCAAATCTAACGAGGGGTCTTTATCAAGTATCCTTTTCGCCACATCAACATCTTTAGTATGTGCTTTCAATAGGTCTATTAAATTTGGAGGAAGTAACTTGTACAAATACATGGTACGCTTTATCAAACTCGATGCATTGAGTTTAGGAAGGTTGTTTAAAAGTTCAGATGGTCTAAAATAAATAAAAACAAAGGAAATTATTTTTATATAAAACTCCAAAGCTTCATGTTGTTACCTATCAGAAGTAAGAAGCATTTCTTTCATTGAAAGAACTCTAGCCACAATACAAACAATATTATAGTGTACACCAAAAGCAAGGAAAAAGTCCCAGAGACGCAGCAGCTCATCAAGTGGCGGCGAACAAGCAGACAGCGTCATCACACTAGGCAGATAATGAACTGCTCCACTCACTTTATTCAAATGAAGATACATAAATAGTTTAGGATCCAAAAATGCCAAACACTCATCCACCAACTAAAATTAAACATATTTAAAAAATTACATTCATAATAAAAAATATTTACCATTATTCCGGAATATACACCGGGTATCTTGTGTTTAAAGTACAATGGACATTTTTGAGATAGAAGCTCCTTGAATGCATAATAAGCAAATGGTTCTTGTAACACATAGGCAAGCGGTGCGAGTATCACGTTCATTCCTTGAACATATGAAAAAGAGCCATCAGGATCAGGAGCTATAAAATTTTGTAAAATATAAGAATAAAAATCAAGCTTTATAATAAAAAATAAAATCTAACCTTCATCAACAACAATTGCATTAAGTATTCTAATTAATGACTTTTTGGGTACATTATTTTGAAAGTCTGAATCAGAAGCAAGAGTACGAAAACAATCGTCCTTTATTTTTTCATTGTTTTTCGAAGGACACAGTTTGAGAATATCAAGATATTTTTGAGTGCTACAAGATCTTATTCTAAGCAATATAAGCCAAATAATGGCACGTAATCTTTTCTGTTCCACTGGATCGTTGCCTACTGGAAGCCCATCATTCATTCCAATGATTTTTTGAATATCTTTTTCGGATTTCAGCACCTCATCAAAAGAAAAATGACAACGCCTAGTAAGGGTTTTCAAAAGTGCTACTTCGGAGCTTAATTGTACAGCTGGTTTGTTTGGTGCTTTGATGTTTGAATGGTGAAGAGAACTACTGGGTTCAGGTTGAATATTTGAAATGTGTTTACTAAAGGTACCAGTATGAACGGGCGTAGGAATTCTAGCGAGACTCGCATTAGATCTTGTATAATATTGTGGTTTTTTGTTTATGGAAAGATTTCCTGAAGGAGGGAGAGCGTTTTTGGGTTTTGCAAAACGATTAGGCACATTTCTGTTTGGGAGGTATGAGTTTGTTGCGGAATACATTACATTTTGTTCAGTGGAGTAGAGAGTTTCAGCTGAAGGAGGCTTGGAAGTTTGTGTGGAAATCTGGGAATGAGGGGGATTGAAATTGGATTGAAGTTCACCAAGAATCAACTTGTTTAGTCCAGTAGAAAGTTCGCGGGAGACAGGGGTGTATTTACGGGAAGCAGAGCGAGTTTTTCGTTGCATTTTAGAGAGTATATTCAAAAAGATAATGGAAATTAAAAGTGAAGCAGAGAGAAAAAGCTTTTGATTTATTTACCAAATACAAAAATAAAGATTGTGTGAACATTCAACAATGACAAAGAACAATAAAATCTCCCTAATTATAAACCAATAATAGATCGCTTTTCTGTTTCCAATTTTGAGCACTATTTTGTTTTTAGTGTAATCCACTGAAATAGAGCTTTTGTCCACAAGTAGCAATATTACGTAGAGTTTTAGGAAATACAAACAATTTTAGGCCAATAGCAAAGTCATGAAAAAGAGTTGATTTTCACTCTATTTCCCAGCCTTTTTTTCTCTGATTGACATAGACTTTAATTTTAACCCAATGAGACAAGCAAAGATAACGTCTGTGAGCTGTTATACAAAAACTTTCTACTTTGAGTATAGTTTGTGCAATGTGAGCTACAGAGAACCATTCTTAACACCAACCAAAATCTTTTTCACAATAGTTTATTTACACCAATTGTTGTACCATAACATCAAACTTTTAAGTAACTATTTCCTGTCCCAACACCAATACTAAACCCTTTCGGCCCAAAAGTCCTCTCAAACCCTCAAGTCTGAGCGAAGTGGCGATATTAACGGGTTCATTTGTGCCATATAAGTAATTGCCCATCTAAAAAAATATCAAAATGTATTCTCCTCACAAAAGCAAAAAATAATACTTACAGCAAATAGAAACACACAAGTGTCATAATCGTCATCGTTCTAATTAATCTACCCACAAAGACAGTTGATATGTTTTCTAAACTCCCCCTAAACAACCCTTCTATATTAACTGTACTTACTCTCTTTGTTTATTAGTCTTTGTTGAAATCCAACAGATTCCACTCAACAATCCTGTTATAATAAAATACCACACCAGTTTTAAGGCTCCCATTTCCTCCTTAATTATGCTTTCTTTGATATCAAGTGCTGTTGCAAATTTAACGCCAAGATGACCTTGATTTTATGTTTGAGATTCTAAAAGATACAAAAAATTATCATCTAAACGAAAAGCAAACTTTACAAACCTGCAAATTCTCATTTTTGGATTGCCAAGTTATCATCATTTCCATTCGTTCCCATTCTCATCTCCTTTTTTACTCGCTACTCAACTGTCCAATTAAACAAAACAAACTCCTTTTCCAAAAACAAACAATGCCTACCAATTGTTTTCATCTCTTAAAAATCATTTGTTTTCTAATAAAACGATTCTGATTTGGATTCACATTATACCAGCTTCCATCTCTGACTTCCCTTTAACCAAAACATTTTCAATTTCAGCTTTCACTATATATTACCTCGATGGACAACGATCAAAACAGAAACTCAAAAGACAGCGCATTCAATAAAAGAAAATCTCTAGGAAAACGTGTCAGCTTTGCTCACAATGCCTCCGTAAAGTAAGTCCTTCATAAAACTAAAATCTCTTCTTTATCAAATTTCTAATCTATTCCTTGATACAGATATATATCAAATCCTTCAAAGCAATCCTCTTCCCGCGAAAATATAAGAAAAAAACAAAAACAAGACAACTCTGAATGGACTTGGAATAACGATATTAGCATATCCAACCCCAATTCCGACTACCAAGAAAATAATACAGATACTGGAAATAACCTATTTCAGATACCCGAACTATCCTCTGCTGCCCCTAAAAAGTACTTGCATTATTCACATATTTTCACTTTTTTATTCTAAATCTATATTTAATTTTAGTTTCGAAAATTTCGAGCTGGGACTTGACTTGGATGGAACCTCTATTATTCATGAAAATCTAAACGAAGATGAAAGTTTTCTTGCAGAATCTTCTGGTCTCACATTTGATCAAGAGTAATTTTTTATTCCAATCTTTCATTAAACCAAATATTTATATAATCTTCATTTATATATCTTTTTTTTTTTGATCTAGTGAAAGTTTCGAAGAACAAATAAGCATTGCCCGAGACGAATCATTAGATAGCAGCTTTAATTCAAGTATATATTCTGAAAGTATTCATCACGATGAAACCAGCACTCTAGAAAATGGTATTAAATACAAAACAATATTTCATTATTTCATATATACTACATATAAAAAAATCTTCATCATACATTTTTTCTAATCATAGAATCAGAGGGTACAACGAAACTTGATCAATCCAAGGACATTTCATTAATATCGACTCCACACGATTCCAACGAGAATGAGGATAGTGACGGCTTTTCCAGCGAAATTTCTGATTCTGAAAATATGGATATGACCGGTGTTATTATAGATGAAAACTTTAATAGTATCCCCGAACCCGATTCTGATCCTGAAATGGACGATGCAATGGAGTTCACTGATGTTTTCACTGAAAGCATAATACCAGAACTTCACCAAGATATATCCAACAATAGTATTGTTCAAGGTATTCTTTCTTCCATCACTTTATCAAAAAAGAAACGTTTAGAAATATTCTTCTAACCATTTTAAATTACACCTATTTACAGCTAGCCCGCAAAATATTGCATCCCCAGAACAAGTGGAAAACACATTTAAATCCAGCCTTCTCATGGAAATTATGTCTTCAAATTTACCAGCAGATGGTACAATTATTCGCTTTTTTAATGCAATTAACAACGTTCGCCTAACCTTTTGCTTTATATTTAGATTCTGAAAATACAGATCAAAACACCACAAATCCCAACAAACAGAATGATGAAGACGTTGATCCCAATTCTCAAATAGAGAATATTATTAAAGAAGAAGCGGAATTTCACATAGAAAATACCACACAAAATAACAAAGCTGATTTCATTAATACTATCGATCAAAACAATATCCTTCAAACAAATTTTGATGAATTTATTAATGATTTTAACCCTGAAAACGATTCTGATGTCTCAGATATGGCTATTACCATGGTTATTGACCAACATGAACAAAGCCAATCCTTCAGTTCTATATCAGTCTCAGATACTATTAACGATGCTCCCAAAGATACAGTACTCGAATCAGCTGAAGAAATATCCAAAGATGAATTACAAAGCTTGGGTTATGAAGATAGTTTTAATATTGCGAGTGAGATTGTCGAACAAATGCTAATCCCAGTAGAACCCATAAAAGAAGCCTCAGAACCTATTTCTTTAACTTGGGAACAATTCTCTGAATTAACATTTCTAAACCAAGATGATAATATAAACTTTGACATATCTGAAGCATCCAAAAATATTGATAATACTCTACAAAAGTACACACAAATTCCTGAATTTATATCCAAATCTCAAAGATTTGCGGAAATTGTTAGTTCCGATTTTTTTTCAAAAGAAATCGCAGAACCCATCATTCCCTTTTATGAAAAGCATATCCAATCTATGTCTGATTCTATTCAAACCTCTCATGAAATTTGGGAAAATTCAAAAGATCTCTTTTCTAAAAACAATCCAAGCTTTCTTTCAAAGTATAACATTGAAGATGACGAACAAAAGGAACTTCTAAAACATGATGTCTTAAATACTTTTGAATCAGTAAAGAATAATTTGAAAAACAAAATATTCAAAGAAGAACTTGCTCGATCTACAGAGTTAACTGGCAACTTTGACAATATAACCAATAATCTTGAAAAAGATACTCAGAATCTCGACAATATCAAATTTAAATTGATACAAAATATTAATAGCAGAAAATTGATGATAAGTAATTTGAAGAACCAACTAGAAGCTTCAAAGAATATAAAAATAGCCAAAATTAATGAGATTGAAGGGAAAATAAACCAAACAGCTAGTGAAATTATACAACTAAATGAAAAAAGCCAGGAATTAGCAGCTTCAAAACATTCTTTGATTCAGAAAAAAAATATGCTTACTAGAATGTTAGAATCTTCAAGAGAAACCCAACTAAAGTATCAGGAGGTATTATTTCCCTTTAAACTAAATAAACAACTACCAAATAAAATAAATTGGTTGATTTGTTCATAATTTTTTTTTTTTTGAAACTAGGAAATTATCAGACACCAAGAAATGAATAGTAACATTAAAGTAACATCAGAAAAAGAAGTATTTGATATCCACAGTAAGTTTATCTCTTTCCAAAAGTTGTGCATATGCTAGAAAATAATCCTATCCAAACTCTTATTTACTTTTAATCTAGATCATGTGTCTCTGTTGTGCAAACTGAACTGTGTAAAGATCGTTCATGCAACTTCAAAACGACTTACAGTCATTTATAATGACATTGCACAAATTTCTTTGACTCTCGACCCAAATGATAATATAACAGAGTCACTTCCTGATTCCAATAATATGGTGAACATTGTAGGATTGTATCAAATAAGTGTTGACTTTATTGATACTTTTGTTGAAAAGACACTTTATAATGTTAGCTCTTGTTTTGAAAAAAGTAACCTTGGGGTAAGAAAAACATTATATTTTAGAATTGAATTTTCTATATAGTTATGGAGAATGTTTTTCAATATGAAATAACTTTTAATATTTTTTTTGGATAGATTACAAACTTGATGAACTATATAAAAGAGACTGCAATCGAGAATTCAAAACAATATGAAATTGGCGAGGTAATTATTTATGAAAATATTTAGTTTGTTACATCCACTTTTATAATTCTGTTAAAAATGTTTTTTTTTTGTAGTTAATATATTAACATTAAATCATTTTTCTTATGTTTCTAATAGACATTCAGGCGGTGTATTTATTTGTTGCATTCATTCTCAGCTTTAATTTCAGATATGGTTTCAGTTTCTAGTGTTGCCAATTCTCGGATAGAATTTGATTCAGAAAATCATTTGCCACTAATTCTCTATTTTGAAGTTATCAATCAAAGTACAAAGGCAAAAATCGAAGCAAAACTTTCTTCAAAATTCCCGCCAACAGTTTCTTTCAACTCATCAAATGTCTCTTGGGAAAAAATGAACAATCTTCCTCCAAACATAAAAAATGCAATAGTCACTCAAGGCTCAATGAGCTGTTGTGCATTTGAAACAAATAATTCAATTGAATATGAAAAAAACGAGAAAAGATATTATGGTAGTCTTAAACATTGTGGCAATACATGTGTGTTTAGCCCATTGATAACAACAGTTCAGTACTCTAGCAACAGTGATGTTGATGATGACGTTGAAGACGTTCTGTATAATCCAAATTCAATGTTGGAGTTGAAGAGGGAATATGGATCCGTTCCAGATAACTTTTTTGCAAGATTTTCGCAATCTATACTCCAAATATTGGGAACACAAACTTTGGGAAAGGGGAATGTGCCATTAACACCAGGAGGTAACAAGGTGCAAACACCTAAAAGATTGGCTAAAGGTGGGAACAGACAAAATCCAAATGTTTTGAGTTCATCCAAGAAGGCAAAGGGTGGTAGTAGCAACATTACAGTTTATACAGTTCCAGAAACACCACCTCTGTTATCTCTAGTAAAAACCATACAGTCATGTATGAATGCAAACTAAACAGCAAATTATTAAGAAATGAAAGCTA
>MBFT01000472.1:54154-67703 GCA_003086725.1 Furculomyces boomerangus | reverse complement strand
TATATTTCTTAAATACCATAAAAATTCTACTATTCTGTACCACTTGTGTGCCAAATGTCTGAACAAAATTGGTGTTGTTTCGACTCACTCTTGAAAATTAGTTGTTTTGATTCGATAATACAAGGAATTATCTCAAAAATGACAGCAAATGTTTCAGATTAGCATGAAAAATCATAATTTTTACAAACCCGTTTCCCAATTAGTTCTAATATACATCTCATTTCCTCAGTGAAGAATTAGCAAAAAATAGCCGCACGGTAGCAGGCCCCGGATTATAAAACGAATATATGTTGTTCCTGGGAACACATATTTGCGATCCGGCATCAAGGCTTAGAATGGAATCGTGTATTGTTACCTCAACGGTTCCATGAGACACGTAAAAAACTATGCAGCTGTCCTTGGTGTTTCTTTTCGGTTTCGTGCAGTTTGGGGGGAGTTCGATCAGACCGCTGTACAATTGTGTATTTGTTTCTAGGTTTTCGTCCGAAAATATATTTGCAGTGTAGAACGGTTCGCCTTTGGTATCAACTGCTTTGATGGGTTTCAACCGCTTACGAACAGCTAAAGCTGATAATGCGCACGTTCGCTTCATTGTTTTCTTGTTTGAATGGTCCACAACATCGATTTCAGCTATGTAATCCTTCTGGTCAAGTTCTGCATCAAGGAGATAGTCCACTGATTGCTTTTTAGCTTCGTCATCAGAGCCCGAATATTCATCAATGTCTGAATCCTTATTTCTAGAGTTCCTCTTTTGTTTGCCTCGTTTTGGTCTTGGCATTGTAACCCTCTTTCTAGTTTTTCTGACGGGTTTTTTATCTGGCTCCTTTTCGTTTCGAATTATCTTTGTCATTGATGGCACGTGTGTACCTGATTCGGTTACTTTAAGAGAATACACAACACGTTCGTTCCTCCAATAATCTAAAGGCTTCAACTTGGTTCTTTGACTCCTTCTGGTTTCCTTGGTATCTTCATCTTCAGAATTTTCCTGTTTTGTTTTTACAGCCTTGGGTTTTGCCTTTTTCGAAGCTTTGTTTTGTTTATTGTCAACAACATCTTCTGGTATGTTATCGCTCATATCTTTAAGAGATATGACTTCAGTATTTTCAACACCATTGTCGGAAGGTTGTTCTTCATTATTAGCTTGATCGGATTCATGGTTATCATCCTCTATATTGGATATATACCCATTAGTTTGTTTTGAAATTAGGACGTTTCTAAACGAAATGTATGATAAAACTGTAAAGAATGTTACCTTGAAAACTGTTGTATCCATCATCTTCAAAAATAAAACCATCATCAGATTGGTTGTTATCAAGGTTGGAATTCCCTTCTGTAGCTGTGTTATCCTCTTGCATTTCAGTGTTATTTTCATCATTTTGGTGTATGGAATCTGTGTTTTCTTCACAAATAGATGGACTATCAACTACATCCATACTTGTGGAAGATTCTTCGTTTGTTATGCTGTTGTCATTTTCTTGAATATCATCGTTTTTATTAGGCTGTGTATCTTGTATGATGCTAGTTTCTTGACTTTTCAATATGGCAGTGTCTACAAAAGTGGTAGAATGTGGTTCTGATGAATTATTTGGTTCTTCGTCGTTTAAATTTTCTTTTTCGCTTTCGTTGTGTACTAGAGTAGTTTTGTTCCACATATCTAGAAAAGAAAGACTTTTTGGTTTCTTGATACTTTTCAGTTCTGGTTCAGCGTTTTCTTTAGTGTTGTTATCGGTGTTGGTTTGTGTTGGGCTGTCAGTTTTATCAAGCTTGTTAGAAATGCAGGGGTTTTTAAGAGGTGTTTCTGAGTGTTTTTCATCCAATGATTCAGATTTTTTAATGTTGAGATTACTAGAGGTTTTTTCAGTAAAACTATTCGATATTAGTTCTATAGAAGGGAGTTTTTTACTTTGTCTATCTGCGCGTTTACTCATAAGAAGTATTTTTTCTCTTTCGATATTATCATTTGAGTTGTGTTTGGATTGAATGTTTGGGCTAAGCTTGGCTGGTAATTTGGTGGTCGGTGAGGCACCATTAGTTTTGGCATTCTGATTTGTTTTAGAACTCGTATCAAATTTGTTTAAATTGCTGCTGAGGGTGGAGTTTCTTGGAGTCGAATTTTCTTTGGAAAGAATGTCATATTCAAATTGATCATTTTTGTTTGTTATTTCAGTATTGTAATCAACATCAGAAGCTTCATTTGACAAAGCGTTCTCATCTCTAGAAAAGTGAGAAGTTGAAAGAGTGGTCAAATTTGAATCTATTCTAGATAAGAGCTCAAAAGCGCTTTTTGTTTCAGCTTCAATGTCAGATTTTCTTCTTTCTGGTTGTTTCACTGTAATCTTGCTGTAAAAATCATCAATATCTTCAAATCCATCAGAATCTATTTGAATATCGCCTTGTACTTCCAACCCAGTTTTTCTAATTGTAATGATTTAGTAAAAGCAAAATAGATAAAAAAACAATACCGAAATAAATTCCTTACCTTCCTTTGATCCCAAGATCAAAAAAATCATTATTCACCACAGGTCTTTTCTTATTTTTTTTCCCCATCGAAATGCTTTTACAGGATAATATTTAAATATTTGATATTCTGAAAGTGTTAAAGTAGAGACTAAATTAATCCAATTCGAATTTAATAAAAACTAAATTTTGTGCAGAAAAAAAAAAAGATGTAAAAGCAGAAACGCGATATGTGTAATTCGGAGAGTATAAGAAAGAAGACACAATTTGTGAATTCAAGTCTTTTCGTGTTATTTTCGCTCAAAAGCTAAATCTCACGTTTCTTAAAATCATGTTATTGGCCTATTTTGTTGACTAATTTTCTCGGACATCCATTGGCTTGATATTTTATAAGTTCACAATGATTTTTTATTGTCGTGTAATGGCTATTAATGCTATTGGCTCGTTAAGGTTACAAAGAAATCGCCAAATTGATTTTGAATATTTTCTGGTTGATTGAACTTTTGTTTTTGTTCTCAAGATTATATATTTCAAGGACCCATCTCAATACTTTCTCCTTTGTATTGAAAATATTGATGCCCTTTTGTTCGCAGAAACATACTTTTGGTTGTTTCTAGTCTTTGTACCCTGTTCTCGGCGTTCAAAGTCGTACTGTATTCCTTTTATTAGTATTGGTTTTGAAGTTATTTATACAGATCCTAATCCTTGATCAAGTGTAATTTAATTCTAGTATTACGAGTTTCAAAGGAATTGTTGTGGTTCTCTAAAAAAAATTCTGCTGGTGTGTTTCCATATTAATATTTTATTCTGAAGGATCATTCGAGTTTGATGTAGTATATTAATTGCGAGTATTCTCTAATGTTACATGGATAATATTACAAAGTATATCTCTGATAATGTTACACAAAAGATAATTTAAAAATCTATCTCTAATAAAATTATGCGGAGGGGTATTTACAGGGAGTGTATATGTACAAATATAAATACAGTCTATAATTGTATATAGAAAAAAGGATATATATTATGATTATTGAATAACAATTAAAAAGATTAAAACAAGGGGGAGGGCGGAAGGGTATGAAGTATATACAAAGCCAGTTTGATATGATTTCGTTATGGTTTAGAGGGGAGGAAAGGAGAAACCAGCTCAAAAGAAAATTTGGAAAGTGGATTTATCTTGCTTTATATAGTTTTTTGATTCTATTTTGCTTGACCTGATGCTATTTTGTGAATAGCAGGTACAATATCCCAAAAACAATACTTTTTTGTGAAAATAGAAGGAATGTTTCACAATCTTCACATGTTGTGAGAAATCGAAATTGTGATGGAAATACCCTCAACTTATTATGTCATTGATTGCTTCATAGAATTCAATTATATTCAACTTTTCTCATGAAAATAAACTAGAAAAAAAGCCGCTTTTTAGAATGCTATTTTTAAAGGGTTGTTACTATTGTTAGGAATATCCAATATAATATATTCAAAAATATCCCATGGACGCAAATATATGCTATACAAGCAAATATATCTCAAATTATTGTATTTTTAGCTACATCTAAAAATAACAAGGATGCAATTACAAAAGTCATTGAATAATTTACGTTTTTGGAAATGCCGTTGAAATATGAATTTCTTTGTTATTAACAAAACAACATAAAAAATTTGCCAAGTTCAACTTGCATTGCCAAGGCTTTCTTGATTATTTAAGAGTTTGTTAAAGAAATTTTCACAAACAAATTAGTATTACACTTTTACCTTGAAATTTTGAAATCCTTGTTTACAGAATCCCATTCAAAAAAAGAGACTTTTTCTAGGTGTGGAATTGAAATGTTGCAGACTATTGATAATGGAACAAAACCACGGATTGTTTCTAGCTATGGATATTTAGAAAACGCTTCAAAAAACAAACTAACAAGCCACGGAACTCGCAACTCAAAAGATATCAAAAAACTGTTCAACTTTTTTTCTAGAAAAAAAAGCATTAGTATAAAAATCACACCAAATATCGTTCAGAGTGGTTCATATCCAAATATAGTTCAGAGTGGTTCATATCAAAATATAGTTCAGAGTGGTTCATATCAAAATATCGTTCAGAGTGGTTCATATCCAAATATCGTTCAAAGCGGTTTGCAACCAAATATCACTATAAAAAATAATAAAAGACACAGTCTTTACCAAAATGTACAAAGTTCGTTTGTGAATAAAGGTAAGTCCTAAAACTGTAATATTTGGGTTTGATTTAATACAATGTAATATTTTAGAGAGGCCTAAAGTCGATCCCAGATACTGGCCAGAACAAAGACCCGTGATAAAAAATGACAACCAGCATATAGGAAACTCAGAAGCACACAAAGGAATTCCAGATATGGGAAATAAAAAAGAAGAGCAGTATGAAGTTGTTTATTTTAAAAGTTTGGAATATTATGACAAGTACAGCAACCCAAATAATATCTGTAGAGCCTGTGTGAAACCTATACTTTTTAAAAGCATAGACGAATTTGAAGAATCCACAAGAAAAGATATACACATATTCGATGCAATAAAAGACGGATATGATATGAACAAAACTAGAAGATGCAACCACCTATTGGACCCTTTTGATTTTTGTGTGGTTGTGATTCCAGCAAGGAAGAACCTACTCTTTGATTATGTTGAACATATTAAAGCAGTAAGCTGCATTACACACAAACTTTGACCTCAAACTTGGTTTCGCTTTTATGAGCAACATATATATTCCGATTTATTAAATATTTTCAAGTGGTGTTTAGTTTGTATATTTTATTTATATTCACTGCAGAAATATTACATTTGTAACAATCATAAAAAGAGGTTAAAATCAGAGTGTAATTGACCTTTGGTTTTTACGAAAGTGTTGAGAAGGGGGTTTCAAATGGATAGTAACGATATTGTATTATGTATTTCTACTAACAGAGTTTTGTATGGACATTTTTCCTGTGCGTACGACACTTTCTAATGCGTGGGTTTGGACGTTTTGCATTGCTTGGAGAGCATTTTGTAAAACTTGATCGGCCTCAGGATTGATAGCCAAGTCTTGATTGATCTCTTCTTGGTTATTTGTACTGGTGTTCATAGTTGAATCCTGGTTTTCAGTAAGACCTTCTCCAGGTTCAAAAACATTTGATGGAGCAACTTTCAGAATGTTCTGTGCTGCTAATGAGAGAGTACCATCATTATTTTCATAAAGGCTTTGGGCATGTTTCCGTTCGGCCAGTTTGATTTTTTGGAAGTTTAAAACGCGTAGTTGAGGAATTCTGTAGATTAGCCAGGTCCTAAAGTCTTGTTTTCTAAAAACAGGGTTGTTAATTAAAACAAGATGTTCAAGATTTTTTAGGTTTCTAAGGGGTTCTAGGTCTACTAATTCCTCAATGTAGTTGTTTGTTAAGACTATGGTATGGATGTTTGGCAAAGTGTCTTCTATATTATCTGAAATCTGTCTGATTCTATTGTTTCCCAAAAACAAACATTTCAATCTTTTTAAAAGAGGGAAGTTTCCTAGAACCATTATTTCATTATCGGTTAAATCTATTGCATCGTAGAGATCCTAAAAAGGGGGAAAACATTATCAAAAAGTCTGTGTTGGCAAGTGGAATGGGCTGTGGAAATAGATTAAAATACCTTTGTTGCACCAAGATTTTCGATCATTGGGATTCTGTTCTCTAGAATAAAAACAAATTAATAAGTATTAGAGAAGAAAAAGTACCTCTTAGATCGATTTCATGTTCTTTGGAGGCATTTATGTGAGTTGGGGATTGTAGGATCAGATCAGCAGTTAATTTCATTGTTGAAGGAAGGGAAAGAGTAAAGATTGAATTCAGAAAAAATAACAAGATTATTGGTTTTGGAATTGAGTATTGGGATTGGTTAGAAAATATAAAGCGAGGATGATCACATTTCGAGGAATATCAATTTGAAAGTGATTTTCGATTGAAAAGATCACAGTATGAACGTTTATATAGAGGAAAGTCTATTCGAAATAGCTAAACCTCTGTCAACACTTAAAAGAGTTTGAACTTTAGATAAATAAATAAAAACAACTAGAATAACATGGGCTTATATTTTACAAAGATACTACTTGTGGTTTTGGCTTTTGGAGGGCTTTTGAGCGGGATTTCAGAGAGTATACAGGAGAGAGAAGTCAGTATATCAAAAGCAGTACACGGAATCAAAGACGAGGGGGTTTCGAAACAAGGAGGGAAAAGCGACCTGGTGTTTATGGTTCACAGCATATTCAGCAAGTGCGCGCGTAGAACATGCGACTTGAAGTTTAAGGTGGAAGGGGACGGGGGGAAATGCAAGCTAGTGAGGCTGAAATGCGACGGGTGCGCAGGGAGCAAAGAGAACAAAAAGTGCATGACGAAATTGGCACTGGAGAGCTATAAAGGAAACTCAAGCAAAGGGAAGTATTACGGATGTATTGGTTCAGGAAGCATGAAGGAAACAAAGTGCTAAAGAGGAAATAATTGGAAAAAACACGGTCGAGAATGAGCAAACCAAAGGAACAAATGAGAAGAGAGGTTGGCGAGACGAACACAGAATGAAGAGTAAACAAACAACAATAACTGAGTTTGAACCAAGAATGAAATATTTGCGCTTTTTTGCCCCAAATGCGCAACAAACATATCCAACCAACCACAGAATACCCTCATTCTCGCAACCTATGCCCAAAAATGTCCCTTTACAAAACTTCTATATATGCCTCCCATCTCCCACACTCCCCCCAGACATCTCTCACTAAACTCTTCCCACAGCCCCTCTCTCTTAGCTCTCTAACCCAATACTCCCATTCTTGTCAATGCTACAGCCTTTCTACTCTTTGCCCCCTTTACACTGAGCCATTCCTTATTGCATCCTAATCCATCTTTCTCAGTCTTCATAATTTATACGAACATTTAACTTCATATAACCAACTCCCATTTCTCACATGCCTTTTTTCAACCATTCCCTACCCGACCCCTTTTCTGATCAAGTTGACCTCCCAAACTTCTCCCCAAAAAAACTCGTTTCCTCATTCTCTTGGTCAAACAACCTTAAAATCGAAAATTCTTTTAATAAAAGGTACTTAATTTCCTCTCCCATAAATTTCTTATCTTTTTTCTTTACTTTCCAGTTCTGAAGACACTTCTCCCTTCCTAAGTCAGGGTTTCAAGCGATCATGCTCAATAGAAAGCCTCTCCTCAACCCCCGTACCCTCAAAGAGAAAAATACAATTTGATATCAATGACGACTTCCCAGGCTTGTTATCTTCACCACAAACTAGCCTCAAACACCTTTGGAGCCCCACAACCAATATTTCCAGTTTCCCCATCTCCAAATCAGATCTTCCTCCAATCGGTGTGTGCTCTAGAAAACCACTTGAGGATCAAAAACCAAGCAGATTTAATGTAAGCACCATTTCATCTATTTTTTTACACTTCACACTGTTTCTTACTAACTTGTATATATTTAGAGAATGTTATTGAAACAGAGAACCATTTCCGGAAGTTTGACACTTGACAACTGTATCTTAGATTCAAATTTGTGCTCAAAAAATAATGACGGCTCACCACCAAATCATAGAATGATTAAGCGCACAAAGAGCCAGACATCTGTATCACCCCTCAGTATGTGGAATTCTCCTCTGTCACCAAGGGCTGGACTGGACCCAGTATCGACAATCGAAATTCCTAGCTATTCCACTTCTTGTGACCCAATCAGACGCATAAATCGTGATGTAATGGCAGAAATTCTTTCAGGCAAATACAACTCTCTTTATAACAACTTGATCGTTGTTGATTGTCGTTTCCCTTACGAATACCAAGGTGGACATATCCAAGATGCCACTAATACTCCAACTATTGAATCTTTAGAATTGACTTTCTTTGAAAATCCTACCGTTGACAAGAAAACACTTGTCATTTTTCACTGCGAATATTCTGTTAAGCGTGCACCTTCCATGGCAAACCATCTCAGAAAACGTGACCGCGAACTCAACATGGCAAACTACCCAAATCTGCATTACCCCAACGTTTATGTTTTGGAAGGTGGATACTCATCTTTCTTTTTTGAACATAGAAGGTTCTGCAACCCCTGCGAATACATCTCAATGAATGACAACAATCATGCTGACGACTGTCGCAAACATTTTAACAGCTTTGAAAAACAATTCAAACGCAGCAAGTCTGCAGTTTGTAGATCAGCTTTTGATACCATGGGTAGTCCCACAAACTCATTAAACAAACTCTCAAGATCTAAAAGCACCAAGTTCCCCTCTGAATCACAACCATTCAGCTCCAATCTTTTGTAATCTTCTTCTTTTCGTTTTTCTGAAACTGCTACTAGATGTAGATGTTGTATTGTGTAGAGATAAATTCTATAGATAAAATATGTCCTGATTGTATTTTACAGTTTCTAGTAATACCGATAGACAAATCACATTAAACTCAAATCCATGAATCAACAAGTTACAAGGTTAACAAGATATTGAACCACTTTTCATTTATAAAAAGTGGATTTATTCTTGTAATAAAACTACAAAGATCTGCCAATACAAATAACACTTGGTAGATATAAAGTACATGTAATATTTCCAAGTCGACTGTTTATTCAAAAAAACATTGGTTAAAAAAATGAAAGTAAATAGTGCTCATTTTATTCCTATGTGAGCTACTTTTAAACAGATTATTTCATCTTGGTTTTTTCTTTCATTACTTTATTTTGTTTTTTGTTGGAACCTTTTTGAATTGTAGGCATGGCTTGGTCAGCAACATTAGTCTCAATGTTTTGTGTCTTGTCAAGACCTTCTTGCATTTCGGATTTTGCATCGTTTGCAGCTTTCATGGCATGGTCATGGCTATTACCCTTGACTTTTCCACCTTTACCACCCTTGCTACCTTTCAATTTAGTCATTTTGGAGTTTAGTTTCAGAGAACCGTTTTTAAAAGAGCTTGATATTCAGGTTGATTTAAAGAACAATCCGAAATAGCGTACTGCCTTTTCAAATTAGGGAACTTGGCGTTTATATACTTTTTTCAAAGTACTAGAAGTTTATGCAATGGATGCATTTTGATAAAAATAGATCCTCACATTGGGAAATTATCTAAAGTATTAGCATGGAAACATGATCATCGCATAGTTTCTAGATGCAAATATATTTATTGAATTAAAGAATGGATTTACAGTCCAAAATAGAGATACAAGTTTGGACGCATAAACCCCAAAAATGAAATCCAGATTCCATATTATCACTTTCTCATAAAAAAAAAAGTAAAACTGTTTATAAAGCATTCCATTTCATTTGTTAATAGCGGCCAATAAAACTGTACGAAAATCAACATTTGCTTTTTTAATATTTCTACTCGTGGAAAAATTAGTTTTTTTAGAGTTTTCTTATTCATTGGCCATTCCAATTGAAACTCGTACATGCACAAAAATCATGTATATTAATTTCCTGCTCATGAAATATCTAGTCTCGTTTAAATCTCATTATTGTGAAGGAATCTAAAACGAAAATCATAAATATTTTTTTATGGTGATATGATTTCAAATCTTCAGCTAAACAGTTTTTTAATTTGTTTAGCTTTTAATTGATTTTTAGAGTTCAACTGGTTTTATTGAATTGGAAAAATGAAGAAATCAAATGTTTCTATCCACCCCTCTTTATTGGTTCTTGATGTTGAAGTGAATAATTTCTTTTTTGTTTACCAAAAATCCAAACTTGTAGAAATGAACATGGATAGACCAAAAAGACAAAATGCAGGAGCAAGGCAACCCATTTCTATATCCTTTTCCAATTTGATTGGTATTTCAATATTTTCTCAATATTTCCATTGTTTTTTTAGAATCAAAACCCTAATAGAAAAAGAAATCAGTAAAAAAGGCGAAAATGCATTTGCTGAGAGTGATAATGACAACGAATACAGTAGTGTAGGTAACTAAAAAACTATTAACTTTTATCCATATATTATAAATCCCTATGGAATAGAAATGGAAAGTAGAGAGTCTGATTCCCTAGATTCTGATTTTGAAGAAACAGATACTGAGGCAGAGGAGGCTTCTTCGGTGTTGATGAAAGATATCGAGATGCTTTTGCTAAAAGAAGAGAAGAGAGTAAGTCCATCCACCACATGTTATTGATTCGATAACTATATAATTTTGGTTTCAACATAAGAAAAGGAAAAAGGCAAAAAAAATTATCGTACCCACATTTGCCAGTTACCGTCCTTCAGAAAAACAACAACGCCATCGTGAACACAAAAAGAAAACCCTGAGCCATGCGGTAACATCTTTTCGTCTATAAACAACAAACTAATGTTTTTTATAAAATATGTATTCATAGGTTCCTTTTAGATCCTCATTGCGCACAAATTCAATACAGAATTCTCTGGTATCTGTTAGTTTACAACAACAACGTTCATTCCTGAAAGAATCCAACAAACCACACAAAGAAGATATTCAAACAACTCCAATTGAACCAGAACTGACCCAAGAACAGCTTTTAGAAGAAGCGAAAATAACAGAAGTTGAGAACTTGAAGTCACTGAAAACAATGATTGAACAACAAGAAGAAATGTTAAAAACAAGACTGAATGCAATGAAGTTCAAAAAACATATAATTGAAAAACCAATGTACTCTTTTAAATCAACAACACAAGTAATCAAAGAGAATGTTGAAGTATCCGAGTCAGTTGAAGATTATGATTCAACGAAGGAATGTATAAATACATTGACTATAATATCAAGAGAAGATGATGAATGGGATTTATATCAATGGGAAAATAGTGGTAAGTTTGGTTTTTTAATTAAAGAGGATATGTTCTTTTGATTTTGGGGTATTAATATATTTGAATTTTATAAATCTTTATAAAACAATCCAGATCAAGACATTCCAGTGAATATATGTCCAGTGACAGGAGAAAAAGCAAAATACGTACATCCAAAAACGGGTATTCCATATGCAAACTTGGAAGCATACCATATCTTGGAGAAAATGGCAAGTGGAAAGTATGCTTTTTTAACAGATTTGCAGCTATGGAACTTGGATTAAATATAAGAACCAAAACACCAATATCTAATTTACTAAGAAATGATAAATATTTTGTGTATTGACAGTGTATTCGGTTGTAACAATATCAGAAAAAGAATATCATCCATTTTTTATCTACGAATGAGTTAAAAATAAGAGAAAGGTTTGTGCAAAAACTCTGGTTAAAATTAGCATAGAAACATACTTTTGAATTCAAAAAGCAAAATATAAACGGTATGAATTATTTTCCTGAAAGGATTAAAATCCAATCCCACTACTGGGTTTCATCAATACAAATAAACAGTAAATTTAAAATGAAATATGTAGATGAGTTATAACTCGTGTTTATATCGATCTATTGTAAGTTTTTTGAATGGTAAAACAAATATTATATTTTCAAGAATTGATTATTTAATACTAAATTTCTAGAAATACTTAAAAATACTGTATATACGAGAGGAAAATAAAGAAGGATTAGTGATCCAAGCTCGAAATATCTTTTTGGATGTGTACTTGAACCAAAATATATTTTCCCAGATCTGCTTTACAATTAGGACAAATATGTGTACTATTTTTCAAAGAATCCATAACTAATGGAATCCACATCAAGGGCCAGAATAGTACACCCAAGCAAGTTACAGCCCAAAGAGTGTCTACTCCATGTTTCCTTTCTGCAAGGGGTACAATATTTTGTCCACAGTTTGGACAAGTTGTATTTACTGGTGTTCCTTTAAACTTGAGTGCTGAATTTCCTCGAATAACATATTCACCCACTTGCGGTTCGTTTGGTTCTGTATACGTGTTTCTTGATGGGAGATCGATATTGTTGTATAATGTGTCTTTTTCTTGTAGATAAGGATCATTTCCTTCGTCTATATTGTTTTGATGAACTTGTGTATAAGCTTCAGTTTCTTTAGTTTTCATGTTTACCATTTTTAAAGAACTTTGTTGTTGGAATTATATTTGAAAAGGATTTTTTTATACACTTTTAGGAAATCTTGGCAAAAATTTTTATAGATAAGGATGGAATGTGGGTAAAAACAAGAAACAAAACATAAAAGTAGGAGATTGGTATGCCAAGATTCATTCTTGGCAGTTTTTAAATGACTGGGCGAAGGGAACAAATATTAAATACACGTATATTTATTAACCAATGGTACTTTGATAGTGGGTGATAGATCTAAAAAAGGAAAGATCTAGCCCGTATTTCGAGTAAATGGTAGTTTTAGGTTTTTGTTAACAAATAAGAAATGAGAAAAAATTCATTGAGAACCTATAAATTTCTCATTGTAAATCTAAACAAGTAAGGTATTGGATATAGTTTTCACTTGAACATAATTTCAAAATGCGACCTAAAATGGAACAAACATGAAACAAGATTAAATGTCTGAGATCCTATCACTTGTGGTTGAAAACATCAAACAGTCTATATCAATTATGTTGCTATCACAGTTTGTGAGAACCTCAACCAGATTATACTATAGTACAGTGACGTGGAACGAAATCGAAACAGCAGCTGGAACCAAAACTTCATTGCGTTTCTCCTTGCAACCAAGACCGAAACGGCAGTTTTTTTCGAGAAACTGGAACTGGAACCGGAACCGAAAACAAAAACACCAAGTTTCATATCTCTGTTATGTGGTTAACAGGTTTTATGTCCTGTAATTATGTCGTCTTTCAAGGTTTCTTATGACCCAATAAGTATAAGGTGTCTTTTTTATCTTGACGTTATGTATACATATTTATTTATTGTTGCTAAAGTGTGCACCAAAAGATTTAATGCCATACATTATATTTAACTATTTATTTTGGATATTTTATTTTTCTATGCCAAATTTAGCAGATAATGTCAACTTTAAAGTTTTCGCCAGTAGATTTTATTTATGTCAAAAAGTACCAACACTTTTCTCATCTACCAAATTTCCTTTAAAGAAAAACCAAAAATGTATAAAAGGTCGAGTATAGACCCGTTTTTAAATTATCTTTTCTGGAAAACCCAATTCTATCATACTAACATCTAACAATCTTGTTTTGTTAAGAGTCACTGACTATTATATTCTTTCAGCTTTC
>MBFT01000472.1:23233-37538 GCA_003086725.1 Furculomyces boomerangus | reverse complement strand
GTTTGATATTTTTTGAAGTAGGTGTGAGCTTTTTGGAAGACTTTTGCTTGAGGAAGTGGGTCTTGAAGATGGGATAGTTTTTTGAGAGAGCTTTGGCCTTTGGTTGAAGAGGGAAAGGAATTCTAAACTGACTTTTCCAAGTTCAATGTTATACTTTTCAGTATATTCAGGACCTCGTTGGAAGCTGAGGTCATGGTATATTTCCTTTGGTCTTATTTTCTTATCGTTAAAGAATATAACCAGAACCAAAGTGAATTCACCCCAACCCTTTTCAGAGACAGAAAAAGGGGGCTTTGAAACCACTCTTATAGAGTTTGGGAAGGTTTCATGAAGATGGAACTCGACCTTTTTGATGTAGGGAAGAGCTTTTGAGTTCTGGGTGATTCCAGGGCGGCCTTCAAGGATATTTATGGACCATACTTTGAGAGGATAACCAGATTCTTTGTCTATTTTGTTGTCAGGGGAGGGTTTTTGTACAGTTTTTATAGCAAGAGTTACAATTGTGTTTTGGCTATCCATCTGAGAGTGGTTAATGGGAAATAACTATAGTGGTAATATATATAGTATTAGAAGCCAAGAGGGAAACAAATGGAATGTGAATGATAAAGTACAAGGAGAAACAAAGTGTGGTAAGACAATATGCTGACACATTAAAAGGCGAAAACATCGAGCATTATTAACAAAAGCGGTAGCCAATCACATGATTGCATGTTTGCCCAAAATATAAAAGGTCTTACAAAAGTTCACGTGTTGGTCCAGGTGTGATTTTTATTGGGGCAAATTAAAATCATTTAAAAATGTTAGTTTATATTATCTAAGCTTTCGTTAATGCGCTTATAAAAAGCCACATTTCCAACTCTGGTGTGTTTTTTGACTGAAACAATTATAAATGGTTTTGGTTTTCTTGCCTTAATTGCGTGCTTCTTTACCTTTGAAGGAATGTATTTGTCAATAATCCTTCCCAAGATGCACTTTTCTCCCTTACATTCTTCTTCATCATCGCCCAACAGTTTTAGTGTCATGCTCCCGCTTCCGCTTGACATTGAGGATCCCCAAGACTCCTCATCACTATCTCCACTTTCATAAATTGATACAAAGTCATAGTTTTTTTTTGCTATTGTTTCGTCAGCATAGATAAGCTCTGCCTTGCTTTTCGGTTTTGTGAGCAGTGCTATTCTCAAATTTTTAATCTTTTTAAAGACTCTTTTGAAATAGTCTGGATTATCAATACCATCCACCCCGCTTTCTTCACTTTCAAACGACTCTTTGTTCTTTTTAGAAAACCAAGTGCTCGCTTTTACACCCCTCAAAACCAATACCAACCTAAAAAAAGCTACAAAATATTATAAACCCAAACTACTTTCTTTTCTTACCATAAGCCATAAATAAACACACAATGCACAATAACACTATTGTCAGCCCTAAAATCATTATTATTTATGAATCCATATAAACTTCATCTTATTTTGTTACCATTAAACAAAGTGTAAGAGTTATCCTTATTCTTATCTTCGTTACTACCAAGCATAATGTACGTTTTATTTATTGTTATACTCTTTCTAGTTGACTCTTCAGTCTCCAAAGCCGATTCCAACTGCATCTCTGTATTAAAAGTTGTTTTTACCCGTGGCTCCTTTGATGCAGTTATGACTTTGTCAAAAGGTATTGCACTTCCAATAGCTGTCCTTAGCCCATAAACTGCGATAGTGCATGTAATTTTAAACAACACTAATCTCCTTTGCCTAAGACTCATCAGAAAAACCAAGATCCCAATAAAGCAAGCATAACATAACAAAATCTTGTCTGCTAGATAAATCACCAACATACCCTCTTTTCCATCACTAGAAACAAGTATTTTTTGTTCTGCCATTCTTACTGTCCAGGTCTATGTTTCTTGAATCTTTGAATATTATTTTTTATATACTGAGATATGATATCACTATAATTTAGGTTTTGATAAATTAGCTTGCTGTTGGTATAAATCCCTTTAAAAGAAAATGAGTATACTAATAACAAAAAGATAGTCCGATAAACACTTGTTAGCAGTACCCTTCAATGGTATTTATATTCTATTTCATTTACAAGAAATTCTTGTTTTATAATTATTACTTTTTTGAAAAAGTAATAACAATCAAGTCTATTTGAATCAACTTTCACTGGTGTTTGTAATGTTTAGAGAAAATGAAAAAGTTTCAATTTACACATCCAGTGAAAATATAAGACAGTAGATTTGTGGCGCTTGATCCATTGAAAAACAAAGTATATAGCGCCAAATTCTAGCTAAATATCTGGAGCACGTATGTCAATATCCATCACAATCAACTTTTAAATAATCATTGATATTTAAATGCATCTTCTACAACACCAAGTGGAAAATTGGCTTGGTATTTAAAATGAGTTTTTTATTTGTTATTAACAATAATATTTCCTATAACCCCTCTTATTTGTGTTCAGTGTTCTTGTAGCTAAGTCTGTCCAAAGCTGCATTTGATCATACTTTGATTCTTTTAAAAATATTGACATTTTCAATTGATATTAATAGTATCAAAGCAAGTACGATCTGTTTGTTAAATGAAAAAATAACAATGCCGTCTAGCATGAACTCTTTCCCAATAAATAATTAACCTTGAAGCGAGTTTCCCAAAATATAAATATCAAGTTTTTTAACCTTAACCATTATTTGGTTTGATCTTTAAATCACTGGCTTTTATCAGTATTTAAAAAAAGCAAATATGGCGCAATTGTTTTATTTGTAGAACTTTAACTTTTTTGAAATAAAAAGAAATAAAACTTTGGTAACAAAGTTGGGGGCTGGATGTTGTATACCAAGCTAAACTTTGCAAGAACAGTATCAAATAAAATGGTTGAAGTTTGGATTTGATTTAGATATCAAACAATTTCTCCTTAACATGTGATTTTTAATTAATTTTTAGAACTGAGTAAAAAAGAACTCCGTAAAAAAATGTATATATATTTACTCCCAATTTCCCTGTTCTTTCTCTTGTGACTTTGATAATGCACGAAATTAGAAAGCAGATCTACGAGTACTTTTTCCTCCAGGGTAAGACACAAAAATACCCTACTTTATTCATCCCAAATCTATTTAGAGGCCGATGTCGATGTTTACTTCACCGAAAATATATGGGTTCCAAAAGGTGCTAGAGGCGTTTTTGGTAAGTCTTCAATTTCTTTCATACAAAACCACTCTCTTTCTTTGCTAACCTGTTACAATATCCAAACGATAGGCGGCCAGGTAGTATCTCAGGCTCTTGCCTCTGCAATTCTCACTGTCAAAACCAACTTTTTAGTTCATGCAAGTCTTCGCCCAACTATTCTACATTTTTTCTCCTCCAAACGTCCTAATTTTGTTTTTTAGTCTCTCCATTCATACTTCCTTCTAGCCGGAAAAGAAGACGAGCCCATATACTACCATGTTGAAAGAATTAGAGACGGTAAACCACACCTATGTTATCTTTTTATTTTCTAACAAACGATTCCCGAAATATAGGAAAGTCTTTTGCATCGCGAAACGTCCTTGCCAAACAAAAAGGAAGAATTATCTTTGCTCTTTCATGCAGTTTCCAAGTCCCCGAAAAGTCTTCAATTGAGCATCAGGTAACCCAATAAACTTTTAATAGTTTCGACACTATGTATTTACACAATTCATCATTTTTATTGATATTTTTAATTAGTATAAAATGCCTGATGTTGTTCCACCAGAAGAATCTCAAGAATATCAGGAACTACAAAGAGATATTAATGTAATGAGACATCCAAACAAGGAATACGATGGCTTCGAAAAAGTTGGTCGAATTTCAATGAATGTTTTTAGAGCTACTCCAAAAGACATTGAGCTCAAAAAAATATTTGATTTGGCTACCCCCAGCAAAATCGAAGAAAGAGCCAAATCCGGTAAGGCTTACTCCGATGATGAAATTTCCACTCCATACGATCTTTGGTGGATTAAAATGATGGATGATTTGAGCCATCTCAAAATTCAGCTTCATCAATGTCTTCTAGCTTATATCAGCGACCACACATTACTTAGCGCCATCAGACTCCCACATTTCACTGGAAGCAATATCAACAAGAACAAAAGAAATATGGTCGTTTCTCTTGATCATACAGTATGGTTCCATACCCCATTCAGAGCAGACAAATGGCTTCTATACGAAATTGAATCACCAAGACTTGTTAATGGAAGAGGATTGGCTTTCGGAAAAGTGTATGACAACAATGGCGTTCTCGTTGCCTCAGTGTCCCAAGAAGGTCTTTTCAGAACAATATCTCTTGATGATAGAGGTAAACGCAACGAACCCCTGCTATTTACATCCAACTCTCCAGTTTTATCAAAACAAAAGCAGCCAAAACTATAGATTCAAAATTCCAATATTTTTATTTTTAAGAATCTATACGAATTTCATATTCAAAAAGTCTATTTTTATTTGTAGTCCAAAATGCAGTACATCAACTACAATCATACTATCTGTGTTTATAGTTTTTGTGCAACAAATGTGTTTATTGGCCTTCCGTCTTCAATAAACTCTATTTCGTCAACAAGAATATCATAGTTCATTTCAGAAAACATTTCGTTTAGTTGTCCAAATTTCAAACAATGTGAGTCGCTAGGTTTATCAAAACTCTTTGCTCCCTCCACACCTTTAACAAAAGTACTCACAAAGAATATACCCCCTTTGTTCAGCATTCCATATAAACTTTTTTTTATAAAATCAATGTTTAGAAACCTTATACTCACAACCATATCAAAAGTTTTTGGAAGGTCGTTTATATCCTTCTTGAAAACATCTTTTAAAATTTCATTGGTATCACTTTTATACTCTGACATTCTAGAGTTTTTGGATATACAATCCTTTAAAATTTTGAATATTTGACTGGTTTCGAGGTCCCTTGAGTTTTTTGCTGGAATGATACTCCCGCTTTTGTTTATTGTTGCATGATACAGTTCCATAGTATTTTCAATCCCTAACCGATACAACAATGCCCGTGCTTTAACTAAACAAAAATCTAATGAATCTATTCCATAAAATATCCAATCCACCAAAATCTTGTCTTGTTCTTGAACTCCCGTGATAACAAGTGTATCCTTAAATGAATATATGGCTTTTCTTGTAGCCAAATATCCTAAATCTCGACCAACACCACAGCCAATATCCAGTATCTTTAGTTTCGTTTCCTTTATATTGGTACAATTAGTTAAACTTTTGCCATTTTCTACAAGTTTGTTCAAAGATACTTTTGCAAAGTTTGGATATTTCAATTTTATAATATTGGTCTCAATTTTCTCGATTTGCTTTTTTAGACTGGGATTTGGTTTATACAATGTATAATATAGATCTCCACTGGAAAGAACATTCATTTTCTTGTACATTTCCACAGTTTCATTTCCAAGTTCCTCCCACAAAACCAATATGTCAACATACCAACCTCTTGATAAAAGTTTTTCTAGACACAAATTAACATTTTCGAATTGCTTCTGGTTCCGAGTTTCCGAATCTAAAATCCAAAAATCTTCAAGTTTGTTTTGTATTGATTTTTGAATGGCGACACCAGAATCATTTAGATTTTGATGTTCAAAATTTAAATCAAAAATCAAAATTATTGGAAAATCTTTTGTTGGGAGTTCATATAGTCTTTCATGTAGATCATTAGGGCAAATGTTGATGGAGTTTGAAGCATGTAAAATACGAAAATCTTTTGGGTTGCGAATGTCAATAACAGTAGGTAAAGTTTTTTGTGGATTTTGAATACATGATTGCAAGTATGGTTTCAATTTTGTGCAGTTCATTACAAACCAGAAAAAAATTTTAAATCTTGAGAATCTTTTTTATTGTTTAGATTTATTCATGTATGCTCCAACAATAGAATTGCTCAAATGCACAAAACTTCTTTCGCGCAAAACTACAGATGACGAAAAGATAGCAGGATTAACTGTCCTTCCATATCTCCTCCAAAACGATGTTGAAGAAGCTTATCAATACGTCTTTAACAGGATGGATTGGAGATTCATTAAAAGATTGCTCACAACTGGAATATCCAAACTCTCGAAAGCCAAAGAATCTGTCAATGAAACCAATATCTCTGAATCAACAGATTACATCCAACTAGCTTTATATATCACCGCAACATTTGTGTGCAGAGGTCCTGAATTCGCCCAAAATATCAGAATAATAAGCTTACTACCATCAATTTGCAAAGCTGGTGCTTTAGGGTAATTTAATCGCTTCGTTTAATTTTTAAATTACCATTTTATAACTTTAATTGTAGAAAGTACGAATATACAGAAATTGCAATACAGAACTTTCTTGGAATAGTTACAGGTGACAATTACTCGTTAGTATTTTCTGAAATTGATTCATGGCTTGGTGATTCAATAGAGCTGTTAAAAAACGGTAAGCTTGATCAATATAAAAACATTAGTAATAAATTAAGAGAAAGTCAGAGCAATATATTAATATAAAAACTTAGCTCAAGAGATAGAGATTTATGGTCAGTTTTTGGACACAATGTTTGGATTGTTGGTACACAGCTACAACTTTAATAAAGAGGAAGTAGACGCTGCCGAATATAACAAGGATCGTGAAAACATAAATACGGGGTTTGATCTAGTACCCTTCGGAATACTTTATCGATTGTCAAAACATTTTCAGAACTCTACTTCACAATCAAAATTATTGATTTTAGAAAAACTTGCAAAGAATCTAAATGCAATAAACCCAGAAAATGGTCTACTTGCAGATGTATCTAAACCACAAAACAAAAATTTATACTTTGAAAAAGAAGCAGTTTTAATCAGGAGTTCTGTAAACCAAATTATAGAAACATGTATGCCAATTCTCCAACAAAAAAGTGGTAAGAAGTCAAAAATTTTCTATTATTAATTTCTTATTTAATTGTAGATGATATAAAATATAAAATGTTTTGTATTGAAATATGTACTGGAATTGTTGAAAACTGGTCAGGGATAATTTTTGAAACAAGAAATTCAGAACTTTCACTAAACCAAAACGAAAATTTCAAAGAATTGTTAGATGATACTGATTTGATAAATAACCAAAATTTCTACAAAAACTATGAAAGGTTTGTTGAAGTTTGTATGCGTCTAGCTATTATTGAATCAAACATCTATCTCGAAAAATATATGGACAATAAAGCAAAAAATGAAGAGCCTGAAAAACCAATTGAGAAAATAAAGGAAGTGGAAAATTTTATTAATGAAGATGAAACTGATTATACCGTTTTGAAAACATGTATTGGGTTTCTAAATAGTTTATTTTTATCAGTAGTTGGTGCATTTTCAGAGCAAACTGATATAAACTTTGAAGAACAACTGGCTCCGAAAAATAATGATGCAAAATCTAAATTGCCTGAACAAGTCAAAACCATTGAAATGTTATCTTTTGAATTAGTCCAAAAGCTTTTGATTCTTATTATTCAACAATGCAAAGAATTGGCAATATTGCTACTAGAATTTATTTCTACAGTAGGGGAAAAATTCAATGAACACAAAGATATTTCCAATATCAATCCTGTGATTATTGATGTAATACAACTATTGTCTCTTATCCAAACATTCTCACAAGATGAACCCAAAAACAAACCAACTGTTCAAAGCACAGAAAAACATACTGGCATTTATACAAATACCAAATTGATAAATGATATGCTAAATTTCATCAAATTGGCTTATTTTCAACTATGTTATCCAAAAACTCATCCAGTAAAAAACTCAAAAACCGATAGAGACACATCCAAACCCCAAGAAAATTTGATTCTTTTGTGTCTACACATGCACAAACTTTTGGATGCTAGCGCTGACCTCCTCGAATTCGAAAAGGAAGATATGCCATCTTGGAAAAAAAGTGAAAACATCACAGGAATTAACAGCAAGCTGGTACATGATGTGCTAAAGATGGACACCAAAGTCATTAACATATTAGAAACAAGTGGATTCCAGAACTTGTAAAAAAATATTACCAGTGATCCGAGATAGGATTCGGTTTGGCTTTTGGTTATGGGATATTATTGATATCATATATGAATGTTTAAAAAATTTGTCAAATATTGAATAGTATATAAACTAACATTTAAAAAATAAACTGTTGATAATTAAATTTATTTGTTAGATAAAAAAGCTATTTTAAAACTTCTAAATATTGGTATACTTCTTTTTTAGATATTGGTTGATCCTGGGTAGAAAAAGAATCTAAGATTTCAGAGTATTCTGTTTAAAAGGTTGTATAAAGAGAATAGTGGATGATATGTTTATGGGTTTTGTAGTGCCTCTTTGATTTTAGCTTTCTGGTTGGGGGTTAGTGATCTGGGGAATTTGACATTGTAGGTAATGATCAAATCGCCTTTTTTCCCTGGGGTTTTGGAAATTGGCATTCCTTCGTTTGAAATGCGGCTTTCTTGTCCTGGATCAACAACATTAGTTACATTTTCGACAGTCAAAGAGCGTCCATCTATTGTTTTTATTGTCTTTTTAAATCCACAGAGAGCCTCTTCTAGGCTTAAGTCGGCATTCATGTGTAGATCGTTTTGTACTCGTTTAAATACGGGATCGGTTTTTTCTTCGATTAAAATGACAATGTCTTGAGGTCCATGTCCCAAATCGTCACCTTCGCCTGAAAATCTAACTTTGGTTCCTGATTTCCATCCTGGTTTAATATCGATTTGTAAAATTTTTTCAGATTGGTTTATTGAACCATTAGGATCCATGATTTTTCGAGTGACTTTAAGTTTTTTGCTTGCACCAGTATACAAATCCTTTAGATTTACGGGTAGTGTTCTTGTGATTTCTTTTTTTTTGCTGCCTGATAGATCTTCGCGTCGATTAAAACCACCAAACATATCAGGAGTTGAATCCCTAGCATTAAAAGTGGGTTTGGAGCGAGAGGTTCTGGTCTTAGGACCTCCTCCCATAAAATCGCCCATACCGCCACCCATGAATATTTGTTGAAAAATATCTTCAGGATTTGAAGGTGTAAAACCATGGAAACCACCCATTCCACTTCCACCAGGTCCTGAAGAAAAAGTGAAAGTGTGTCCGCCTTGTCCACCTTGTCCACCGGCTCCGCCAGGGAAACCAAAGAAAGATCCACCACCGTCACCGCCCATACCACTACCAGGTGGGGGCATTCCAGATTTCAGAGCCTCTTCGCCATACTGATCATAAACTGCACGTTTTTGTTTATCGTTTAAGACTTCAAAAGCTTCGGAAACTTCTTTGAACTTTTTTTCGGCTTGATCTTTGTCTGGGCCTTGATGTCTGTCTGGATGCCACTTCAGAGCCATCTTTTTGTAGGCTTTTTTGAGTTGATCTTCAGTGGCAGTCTTGGGGACATCGAGAATCTTGTAGTAATCTTTTCCCATTTCGTAGAGATGTTTAGGGTATATATTTCAATGAAATCAAAAGGTATTATTATGAAGAATGGTTTGGTTTGAAAGTGTTTTAGGTTAAAGCTGTGATTGAGATTTTCTATACTCGACAAAGAGATTAAAAGGATTAATGATTAAAGGAATTCGATCGGAGGATAGATTAATTCAGAGAAGCTGCGTGTTATAAAGACAGATTGGAAAGACGAAAGGTTTATATAACCTAACTTTTACTTGACTGGATATTCCTTCAACTGTTTGTTGGTCTGTTTATTCAAAGATTCGCACTTTTTTAATTTTCCAGATGTGGATGCAAAAGTTACTTGCATTATCCAATCACAACTCCCAAAACTCACAAACACTTATTTACTTAAAGAATTTTCTAGAACCTTCTACTGGCTTCTCTACTTTTTTTCCCCAATCCCATTTGCTCATAATAATTAAATTACATTTTAAACCTATAAAAGTCACCCATTTTAAGCCAATAACTTATGCGATCAAAATTATTATCAAATCAATGTAGTTTGGCTAATTATGAGGATTAGTAATTGTTTTCAAAATCGCGTTTTGGTTTTTATTTATGAAAAAGGAGCTTCAATTAATCATCCCTTTTTAATTTAGACTATGGATGACTTGGAAGGTGAAATCTTAGCTTTGTTTGGTGGCAACGAACGTGAGAAGGATTCTCAACTCAGAAATAAAGATTCTTCAAAAAGTGAAAAAAAAAGAAGAAGAGGGTAAATCATTTCTACTCTTTATCTTGTTTCTCCAACCAATTATTATTCCCACCACCACTATTTTAATTCCTCTCATCTTTAATTCCCCAATGTTAATTTTGTCGAAATTATAGCGATCCCGAATATTCTGATAACGAAGACACTTTTTCTGTTGAAGAAACTAGTAAAAGCAAAACAAGATCGAAATCAAAAAATACCAACAAATCCAGTCATTCCAGAAATCGCAATGAACCTTCCAATTCTTTAGACCAAGATGAACTAGTAGATGAATGGGGCTCAGATTTGATGGGCGATGAAGAAGACCGTTCCAGGTAAGAATTCAAAAACTTTGATTTCCATTATTTTCATCAGAATTTTGGATTCTACAAACATTTTCTAATCTTCCCCTTTGCGTTTAGATTGAATGCGCTTCCTGAAGTTGAAAGAGAGCGAATTCTTGCAGAAAGACAAGAACAACGCGATATAATGTGGGAACGCATGGAACTAAAAAAAAAGTTACAAGAAGGATTACAATCCAATTCATTTCGCGATTCCAGTAAAAGAGATCAATCTTACAATGATTCTGAATCCTATTCAAGAAACAGAGGTCGCAGTTCCAGGTCTTCTGTCCACCTCAAGGAATTGCGCCGTAAAAGAATTGAAAAAAGTAGTAAAAAGGTAATTGAAACTTCTTCTACAAATTCCTTAATATAATTTCAAATTGGTATTACCTTCCATCTCTCTATTCACAAACATTTTTTTTAAATTCTTTCATATATCTAATATAATTTCATTTTTCAAAATAGCCTCGTAACAACAGCGATTCACAGAGCCAAGATTACTCTGATGAAGACAACTCCGATTATAACTCTAGGAAAACTCCCTTGAAAGAAAGGAACCCAACAACAAATAGACTCGCTGAGGATCCTATTATCTCTCTTCAGGAGCTAAACTCCATTCGCTTGAGTCGTGATGTCCTTGACAAATGGATTTACACACCTCTTTTTAATGAAACTGTAGTTGGGTGTTATGTACGGATAAGAAGTGCCAACAACATGGAAAACTTTTATATTGCAGAAATAGCAAAGGTTTTAGAGAAATCCGAACCTTCTTATATGCTAAAAAGACATTACGTTGATGTAAGATTAAGAATACTTGCAAATGACTCTGTTTTAGATGTTGGAATTGATAGTTTATCAAACAATGAATTTACTATTGGTGAATATGAGTATCTGACAGAGATGCTTTCAAATAATACTGAAAAACGAATGCGTGTGCCCACTGCAAAAGTTTTGGAAAAAAAACGAAAAAGTATCGAGGCTAAAAACAACCAAGTATTAACTGCAAAAGATATCGATCACAGAGTTAAAATGTTCCAAGAAATAGGCAAAAGGGTTGGAAACATTACCCACAAAAAAGCAGAACTACACATCCGATTACAATACGCTCAGCAAGAAAACGACATTGACGAATAAGTGCCTTTTCCTTAACCTTACTAAAACCCTTACTTTATCAAAATTATTAACATTTTTTAATTTTATACGATAGAGAAAATTAACAAAGAAATTGCTCGTCTCCCAGTTCAAAATACGGGTCCTCAACAGAGCGGTCCTGTTTTTTCTTCTCAAGCACAACAGATTGGTGTTAGTGACACCTCTAGAACTCAAAACATCAATATTGGCCAAACTTCCAATTTATCTGGATCAGGGTTAATTGGATCCAAAATTGGTGGCATATCTAGGCTTGGAAGAGTATCGAACATTATAGGCAATCTAAACTCAGGATCACAAAGCCCGTTACTTGGAAGCATAGGCAAACAGAAGCAACTTATTGGCCAGCTAAACATTAATGCGACACTATCACCCATACCAAACGTATCCTCTGGAACAAACATTGCTTCTTTGTCATCAGTAAATAACCCAATGTCAGAATTTTCAAAACAGCAACAACAGGTTTTCACAAAAGTCAAGGTTACACCTGGGTATGAACAAGCTATGTCTGTTCCAAACTTTGATTTGAGCTTTATTAACATGTCTTAATATGCTTTATCAGACCGTTCCAACAATCAAAAGTGTAATTTGTCTTTTGGAGAAAACTTTCTAAATATTTTTTAAATTTTCAAATGTTGTAAAACTATCCAATATATTGTTTCCTTGAACTTTTATAAAAAAATGTATTAAAATTAAATGTTTAGTTTACTACTGTCTTTACACTTGTACTTTTTGTTTTTGATCCTTTGGAATTATTTTTCCGTTTCCAAAATTCAAGTCAAAGTATGAGTTTGGATGTGAAATGCCTTCAACAACAATTGAACTTTCAGCATTACCAGAAATCAGATCATTGTTTGGTATTCCAGACATAGCTCCCTTCGAGTTATTGGATTTTGCATTCAATCTGTTTGAAATTTGAAGTTCTAGGAATCGAGTACATGCAACTTGGTAATGGTTTTGTTTGGCTAGTTGAACAATTTCCGATATCTTCCTTCCAGTTTCCATATCGCTACCTGCACCTCCACTTTCACACACTGCACCCAAGTATTGGTTGAGTCTGTTGGGGGCAAAATGTTTGAACGGGCAACCATGGTAATCGCCAGTACTTGGGGGATTCGATGAGATAATTTTGCTACATGAAAAAGGTGTGTAATTTTGTCTTTTACCTTCAAGTCCAAAACTATGTCTAATGTTGTATGCGTATTCCTTATTGAACTTGTCTTCTGAAACTGTTTTTGAAAAGGCTTGCCTCCAAAAAGTAAGAGCTTCTGGCAATTTCAACCCAATGCCTTTAATAAATAATCCATATTGCATTCTCCCCCCATGTCTCAAATGTGAGTTTTCCCTCAGTTTTGTATGCAGATTTAACATGCATGGAGGAAAATATTTTGATAACTATTTTATATTAAAAATTTTTCAACATTACCATTAAACTTTTGGTTTCAATCTTACCTTGTCAATATCTGTATGATTAATTTCTCCAGCAGCACCCGAACTTTGATACTCAGTAACTGCATATTGTGCACTCATATTTTGTAATACTGGAAGCAATCTGTCATCGCCTTCAAGTCTTGGCAATGCTCTGCCACAAACTATTGTAGAATCGTTTAGTCTTGTTCTGTATTCTTCTACCAACAGTGATGTGATTTCTGATCTGGGAACATATGCCTTTCCAGCTATCAGAACAACTTTTCTTTTATAAACCAAATCTAAAGCCTTTTCAAAATCAACCTATAAACAAAAGCATAAAAAATTTGTAATTTGATTGTCTTTTATCTGAAACATTAAATACTCGACTATAAAATAGACAAATATGAACAAACCTCATAAAAGTTGTCAACACCACAATATCCCCCTGTTTTCGCGTCCAATTCTTTAGCTTCACTCTCAGAAATCTAAATTAAAAGGGAATTTTAATCGGAATGGTTTTGGATTTAATTATTTTGATGCTTACTGAGCGCAAATCCATATTTGCAGCGGTGAATAACAGTTCCTGGTCTTCTTTATCAAAGTTCATAAATCGGGCCTTAAACAAATTGCTTTCTTGTTTTACAAACCAGCTTCTAAGTTCTTCACTATTCAAAATATTAATATATCGGTTAGAATCTGATTCGAAAATATAACTTTAATTTCTTACGTTCTACTAAATGAAAGACGAAGGATAAAATGCGATACATAATCCTTTCTCCTCTCAGAAACCAAAACATTAATAGGCTTATGCTTTCTCCCACTCAATGGAAGATATTTCGTAGAAACTTCAATAATCCTTTTTTGTATCTGCTCAGTTGTTGGACCTCGGATATATGCAAGCTCAACCTCCTTAAGAACTATTTAATAGCATTTAAAAAAATTTAATAATTTGTTGCCTCTTTAAGAATTTCTTGAACTTTTAGTATTGAATCTAACCTTTCAGGCGGTCCAGTGCAAAGATTTCGAATTCCTCAATGCTTATTTCCAAATCAGGAGATTTTTCATACAAGCTCAGTCGACCAGGATATGGCGTTTGAAGGATTTGTTCAAGAGAAGTTTTAATACTATTTGAAATAGGATCTGTATTCTTCGATTTGACTTGACTATACATATCGTCTATAGTTGATAAATAAGAGTATAGAACAAGATCCTTTTGTTTACTTTAAAGAATTTTAAAGTGCAAACTAAACAAGCCAATAAAATAGCATTTGAATTTATAGCAAAAAAAAACCG
>MBFT01000470.1:39464-50534 GCA_003086725.1 Furculomyces boomerangus | reverse complement strand
TTTACTTCCAGATAACAATCTCTTTTACCCTCTTTCAAAATCTCCCATTAAAGCCATTGTTGAAAAAGGAAAAACTATCACTGAACATGGAATTTGTCCAACTTGTGACACTGTCCACAAAGCCTCTGACGCCTCACATGAGCAACATGCCCATAATAACTATTCAGTCGCTCACAGTGAAAGACCTACCTTTGAATGTCCCGACTGTGGATATCCCACTCACTGCTCAAAGGAACATTGGGAACTCGATGAACAACATAAGAATGAAGTTTGCAAATATCTTAGAGTAGCGAATGAAGATGAACATGATCTCCGATCAGGAAGGAGAATGAGCGAATTTGAGTTTCCATGTAAGATTTTTATTTAGATTTCTATAGAATAATGTAAATCCCTCTTTTTTCTGGTTTTAACTATACCTTTTATATTGATGTAGCTTCACAGTCACCAGAGATCGTTGTAAATTTATCAAACTGGGATACTTTTTTCTATACAAGAAACTTTTTAACTATTAAAAATGACCGTTCACTTCGCCATGTCAGTAAAATCCTTTCTTATCCTATCACTATTGGTGCAGTAATGCATCCATACTCCCCATTCGTCTATGGAAAAGGTCTTACTCATGAGGGTGTCAAATCTCTGACAGGTAAACTTTTAAACATCCCTTCTTCTTTTTCATAAATCTCGATAACCCTTATCCATTTTAATAACTCTCAATATTTGTGCATTGACTTTAGCAATAAGAACCACTATCCGTGAACATGAACTGGCCAAATCAGATAAAAACTTGGCATCAATGATTTCTCCCATAAGAATATTTGTTCTTGGTGCTAGATCAGAAGCAATGTTGCCTCCATTAGTATATTTGCAATTGCACTATCTATTTCCAAATAGTATGCTAAATGTATACTTTGTTGGGCCAGAGTGCATACCATCTCCAGATGAAACCAGAAGCACAGTTTCAATATCTAGCAAACTTTCATTGAAATACTACAAGGGACTGTTCCATGAACAAATCTGGAGTTTTGCACCTTTTGATCCATATAATGATATTTTCTTTATGTTTAATCCAGGAATTGGGCATTCATTGACTCATAATTCATGGAAACCAACAATTGACAAACTTCTTGAAACTAAATGTCCAATTTTCGGTACAGGGTTCAACGAAAACGATATGAATAATGATGTGAGTATCTTGGAGAAAGAACATGGCGAACAGCTTGATTGGCTACTCCAACCCCGTGAAAATCCATTTGCTAGCTTGAAGAAGGACTTTGGTCTTAATGACCTCCGTGTTTGGGCAATTGCCAACTGGGGAATATATGGTTTCCGTGGAAAGACATATGAAGTTCGTTCGGTAGAATAAATTTTATATCATGATAACAATCCAAAACTCAACTAGTATGAAACTTCTTTTTGGCAACTAAAATTTACTCTGAATCGATTATAGTTCACAACTATGAAAAAATATTCTATAGATTAAAACTACCATTTTTTTCACATTTTTGTTTCAATTGCAAAGAGAAAATATCAAACTTATGGCATTATTTTTTTAAAAAATGATTGGTTCGATGTATTTTTTATCCAATAATCAATTTTAGATTAAAATTTTTATCTCACAAAAACTTGAATCTTTCTATTCTTTTGATTCTGGCATCAATAAACATTAATAAAAGACTTTTAGAAACATTTATAAAGGAAAACACATCGAGTTACAAGGAAAACATAAGATTTAACTGAACAATGTCGGCGATCAAAAAGATTTTTGGAACTAAAAAAGTGTATTTTCCCAATCTAATATTCACAATTGTACGCGATTCGAAGATAGGTTCCAACCAAGCAGCATTCAAAGTTCCTTTGCATGTAAACAAATTTGATATCAAGGATTACTTAACAAATATCTACAAAGTAAATGTTACTGATGTGCGTACAGTTGTGCTTCCTGGGAGACCTACGGTAGATATTAGAACTGGTTTGAGGATCTTGACCAAACGTACAAAGAAGGCTATTGTGACTTTATCAGAAGAGTTTAAATATCCAGATCCGCCAAATTTTGAAGATTTTGGGCAGCTTGAAAACAGATACAGTATGATTAGGAATAAAAACCGTCTTAAAGGCTGGAGATTTAGGATGACAAAGGAGGAAAGTGCTTTTGCTAAGAAGGTAGTTTTAAAATCACAAAACGAACAAAAATAACATTTCAAACTTTTATTTTATTACTGGAAAACATACATTCGATTAAATAAAGTTAGATTAATATTCTGCATCCAAAAACAAAATTTACATTGTAAATCCACCTGTTGAACCAAAACCACCACCCCCTCTACTCGTTTCGTGTGCAGAAAGATCAGAAACTACATTGACTTGTGGCATAATTATACGCTCAAGAATTAGCTGTGCAATCCTATCCCCAATATTTATCACAAAATCCTTCTCACCATTGTTAATTAACAAGATTTTCACTATCCCACGATAGTCACTATCAATCACACCCGCGGTTACGTCTATTCCCAACTTCAAGGCCAAACCAGAACGTGCTGCCACTCGACCATAGCAACCATGTGGAATCTTCATCTTCAATCCAGTATCTACAGCATGTCGTTTTCCCCCACAAGGAATAACAACAGATTCGGAGCTGAACAGGTCGTATCCAGCGGCAAATTCTGATGCTCTAAAAGGTGGTTTTGCGTGTGGGCTGACCAACTCGATGTCAAAGGAGTCTTGTGTGTATTCAGAGTTACTGATCATTTTTCTATTTGGATGTTTTTTACTGGGGGTATTTATGGTGTTGGTGTAAAAATATTTGTTTTTGTGTTTGGTGGGGGTAAATGTGTATTTAAAAGTTTTAGATTTCTTTGAGATCAAAATGGGTATTTGGTATTTAAAGAAAACACTTTCGAGTTTTTGAAATATGGGTAAAAACATCAAAAACAAAACAAATGTTTTTGATTTGTCATATTTGTTTGAACTATTCAAAAAAAAAAATCTTGTTTTTCCATTTGAAAAAATAACTCGTTTTTTTTGGAATTTGCTTGAATTTCTACCAAATTTAATAAAAATAAATATGAAACCATGTTCACCCAATAACATTTTCCTCCAAAATTTCAAGATTAAAATTTACCCCTTTTGTAAAAATCTTGATATTAATACTAGTAGATTTTTCATACTAAATTTCTATCAAAAAAACAAAACCCATCAACTTTATTAATCATTAAATCCATTCTTGAATTTAAACACCAAACTTAATTTTTTTAAAGTATGGGAAACACACATTCTGGCGAACGGAAACCACACAAGATTTCTTCTGAAGGTTTGCCAGGAAAAGATAAATCTCCAAGAAACATGGAATTCAATCCCTCTGAAAGCGATAAACATACTACAGAAAGCATCTCAATCGGCCGCAAACTCCCATTGCGTAGAGGCAGACACAGTTCACAAAGCTCAGTCCTAGCTAAAAAGATTCATCGGTCATCAATCAGCAATCAAAACCAATCCGATGGGATATTTGGGCTTGGTATGGGTAGTCCAGTTGTGGGTTCACCACTAATCGATCCTGCATATAACAGTATTCCAATCTCTAGCAATCTGAGAAATGATCCAAGAATACATCCAAGAGGGATTCGTAGTATCCATAGCAATAATATGGCAAATAACAGACCATTTATGAACGATCAGATGCCCGAGACCTTTATAGAACAAAGTGCAATTTCGCGATTTATGAATGATTCGAATCTCAATCGAAACATCAACAAACTTGTTTCCGTTAATGAATGTAAACTATTCAATTGCTATAAAAAATAATTTACTAAACTTTTACTTAGTGGCCGATGAAAAAACCTTTGTTCCTACCCTTATCAAATGGGAAGATTCTGCCGACAATGTTTATGTTTCTGGGTCATTCAACCAATGGAAATACAAAATCAAACTAAAGAGAGAGTAAGTTGTGTTAATATAGGTTCTTTATGAATTTTATTAATATTTTTATTTAGGGATGGTATTTGGTCAACGATGATAAACCTTCCCGTTGGAATGCATATGATAAAATTCATTGTTGATGGTGAATGGCAATACTCCAGAAATATGGTTATTGCACCTGATGACCATGGTAACTTGGTGAACTATATAAAAATTGAGGAGGTGTTTATCGATTCACTTGAAGACAATTCAAATGATAATGTTGAGGGACTTGATTCCGGTAAATATTGCTATATTATTCCGATCTTTGCATTTTACTGTTTTACTAATGCTTTTGGTTTTATTTTCTTCTTACAGATATGTTTTCTGGTTCTCCTCCTGGAGAATACACAGGTGTAATTCCAGAATTTTCAAATTATAGTGTGAACAGAGATGGTAGCTACAAGCGCATTGACCCACCGTTGCTTCCTCCACACTTAAACCAAGTGCTTTTGAATTCTGCTGATCTAAAGGACGATGGATTGTCTACACTTCCTGTTCCAAACCATGTAGTACTAAACCATTTGTATGCATGTTCGATTAAAGACAATGTTATGGCGGTTTCAAGTACGATAAGATATAGGAAGAAGGTATATAAGAATGTGATTTAAACAAAATTTACTAATTGTAATTGTAATTTTTAGTATCTTACAACAGTTTATTACAAGCCTGTAATATGAAGTAATTTGGTGTGATGATGTAGAGAAAACTTTTTTTAATTTCTAGTATATTTTGTTTAATAAAAACAATTTGTATCCCAAAAGAAGTAAACAATATTTTTTTTAATAGTTCAGGAATGGAAAACGATAATGAAATACAAGTTGAAGAAAGTGTAATCACTATTGATGATTTAGATCTTCCAATGGCGAATATTGTCCGTATAATAAAGGATTCGGTAAGTTATAGTTGTTTTTAGGAGGAATGATATTAACATGGGTTTAGATTCCTGAAGGAACTATGATTCAGAAGGAGGTTAGAATGGCGGTTTCTAGGGCATGCACGGTTTTTATCAACTATCTTTGTTCAGCGCAAGTATTAATTATTGTAAAGGGGTAAACTAACAGTTAATGTAGAGCTAATGATATGGCGAGGTCGAGTGGGCATAAGACAGTCCAGGCGAAGGATATTCTGAGTGCACTTCCAGAGCTAGAAATGGAGGAATATGTAGAAATATTAAAAGAAGAGCTTGAAGAATTCCAGGAACTTATAAAGAAAAAGAAACTAGCAAAAGATCATGGCGGTGACAAAACGAATGATGAACAAAGTGATGGTGAGAATCTGGACGAAACTAATCTGGAAGAAACAAGTTTAGAAACAGAATTAAACAATCAAGATTTGGATACAACAGAAATAGTCGAAAACACCGAAATTTTGGAAACGAAAACTGTTATGCATGTTGTTGACAGCGACGAAGAAAACTTTGAAACTGGATTTGATGATTCAGATATATCCAAAACAAAACGTATGCGTACAACTACCAAATAGTTTATTAATAGATTTCGAATTGGTTAACTATATATTCAAAAAGATCTTCTATCACTCAAAACACGAACAATTCCCCCAACACCAGCTACTTGAACAGTCTAATTAAGTTGTTAGTTTAGTACTTGTTTATTAATTTACCTTTTCATGCCAATTGAGCATAACAGGACAATTGAATTTCGCAGGTCTTGCCAATCCATAATATATGAACTTGAGAAGCAAAATCTGTTCATCATCTCGAAGGTTTTTTATTACAGCTGGTAAACCTTGTTCACGATTGAAACTTGACAACACATCATTGATTAGAAGAGCTATCTTCTCAACCAATTCTTCGCTACCACCGCCTTGTTGTCCTTGTGTTATTGGTTGGATCAGAAGTTGGTTGGCGACCTCTAGAGCTCTTGAAAGAGCATCTTGGACGTTTCCTTTTGTTAGTAAGGCACGGACTTGAGTTGCAGCTTGGTTGAAGATAGATGGGTCGTGGGATTGAGATGGGTTTACAACGCTTAGCGATTGCATGTGGTTGATGAGGACTTGTTGTTCCTCGGAGATTGTATCTACGGCAAGACTTCTGAATGACATTTTATTTGTACAATATAAAAAAGTAGAAAGACAAAAATGGAGAAAAGCCAAGTTTTTATATTTTCAACAAGGTTTAATGATTGGTTCTTTTAAAAAATCTAATTTATAGAGCCATTCCAATAACCAACATTACGAAAGTTATAGCAGATACTGAAAACGAAAAAACGGAAAGCTTGGTTCCAAATAATGTGTTTGCGGAACTGACTGTGCTCAAAGTTCTATACACTAGCTCCTCATTTTCATTTAGGTATGAGGCAACAACATAGCCGTCAACTGTGGCAGTTCCTAGTTCTAAAGAACCCGTAGCTCCAGCATCAACAACTACAACCTCGACCTCCTGAACGACTGTAAAGTAGACGCTGGTTTTGCCATTGGAGTCAGTAGTTGTTATTGCCTTACTTGTTTGTTTTGTGGTGACAGGGATGGCGGTTGGAGTAGTGATAGAGCCAATAGTGGATGTTTTTGTAGTAACCACTTCCAAAGTGGGACTAGATGTTGTTTTGCTTGTAGTTGCAGTAGTTGGTTTAGTAGAAGTGATAGTTGGTTTAGTAGTGGTGGTAGTTGGTGTTGTTTCTGTTGTGGGAGTAGTTGGTGTGGTAGAGGTGGTAGGCGGTATTATTTCTGTTGTGGGAATAGTAGTGGTGGTCGTTGGTGTATTAGAAGTGGTCGTTGGTGTAGTAGAAGTGGTTGTTGGTGTAGTAGGAGTGGTTGTTGGTGTAGTAGAAGTGGTAGTTGGTGTTGTTTCTGTGGTGGGAGTAGTGGTTTCTAAGATAGAAGAAGAAGTATTAGATGAATCAGTAGACTCGGATGATTCTATAGTAGAGATAAAGGTATGATATTATTATATAGAAATAAAAGAAGAAAAAGTTAATGAATAAAGGATGGTTTAAAGATAGAAAAGAAAAATGGTCAATTACCAGCTGGGATAGTTTCATCAGCCTAAAATATGGTATCAAAATGTTAGAAGAGAGGAAAATGGGAATGAAAAAAATAAATTACCTGGGCAAATCTAGGGACGAGTGATTTGTGGTTGAAATTTGCGGGATTTAGTTTTATTTTGAGGAGTTTGTATCTAGCAATTTCATCTGGGTTTTGTTCTTGGGCGAGTGTATAGAAGGAGAGAGATAGGATAGAAGCAAGAAGAGGTTTGAAAAATAGCATTTTGAATAAAAGTGAGAAAGAAAAAATATTAAATGGCTAAAAAGTGGGTAGAACAGATTTTATAAAGAGAAAACTAGCATGGAAAAACCCATGGGAATGTTATGGAAAGCTGTCACATTGGTTTGTAATAAAACCTTGTTCCTTCTATTGGGAAAGCACCAGCCAATTAGCAGCATATCTTGTAATGGTATTTTTGGGGCAGCCAGACGTTTCGAGTAAAAAGTTTTTATTGTGTTTGGAAATCTAGAAGCACCAATTGCCAATTCGGTACAAGCAACCACCAATAGAATCGCAAAATGAGTGACACCCCACTTTTTCTAATCAAATAGAGACGAGGAAATAGTTTGGGAATTCTCTTGATTCTTCAAACCCAACAAAGAAAAGCGTTTAAGCTCAATAGGAGAAATGTTAGGAATTGAACTGAATACCAAAACTTTTCCCAGAAAACAATTGAAACTGTTCTTTTGGTTCATATTTCATAGAAACTTTTCTTAGCTTGTGGGATAAACAAGAGGTTTTTTATAATTTGTATTTCAAGAAAATCAGTCGATATTTTGAAAAATAGTATAAAGAACTCGGAAGTTCCTAAACTTACACTTTATTACAAATTTTCATCGGTTTGTTGGATAATAACATCTGGAAAGACTATTTTGTTTGTTGAATAATATACAAATGACATGATACTAAAGTAAATTTTGGAGAAAATACAAAGTTGAAAATAAATAAAAACCAATTTTCCAGACTTGTATAACATTTTTCCCCTTTAATTCTCAAATACCCTAGATCCATAAATGTACCAACAACTTTTATCCAACCCCAAAATAAATTCTCTTGTAGGTGATCTTTCAAAACCCCTCAATTTTTCACTCTTGGCCGTAGCTGTAACAATAATCGCCTTAATTTATTCTAAAAGCTCTTTTTCTGACCCAAATTCACCAATGTTTGACGAAGCTGCTCATCCTGATTCCTTGGTTGTCAGCACTTACAACCTTTCACAATTAAGCGAATTCGATGGATCTGGCCCAACAAAGATCATCCTGATTGGAATATGTGGAAAGGTGTATGATGTCACTTCCAAACCCCAATTTTATGGACCTCAAGGACCTTATGGTGTTTTTGCTGGAAGGGATGCAACAATGGCTCTTGCAAAAAACTCTTTGACTAGTGAATTCATCCCAAAGTCTGGTGACAAAATCTACGATTTGTCTCAACTATCCGACAAAGAGAAAGAGGCGCTTGATGGATGGGTATCTTTCTTTGATAATAAGTATGAAGTTGTTGGATCTGTTGTCTTCTAAACATCACACCAATGTTTCAGAAATCTTGTTCAATTATTAGCCACTTTTTGTGCCAGTTATCTGATTTTTACAAGGGATTTTCCATTTTCAAAATCAAAAAATGAATAGATTTTAAATGATAATGATAACGATTATATTCTAGTTATAAAAAGCATTAACTCTGGTTTTCTAAATTACCTTTTCTTCATTCCCATTCTCAAGAAAATAGTAAAAGCATTTGACTTTACAAATACACTAGTTTTTATTATTTATAATAACCGAAGAAACAAGGGACTAAAAATTCAAATCTCAAATAACAAATTCAGAAATTAGATTTAAATTCAATACAACAGTATCCTTATAACTCGACAGAATTGGCTCTATTTTTCAAAAGGAATCAACTTCTTTTTGTTTGAAATGAATGCGGTTATAGCATCTAGAAAATTTTGTGCATCAAGGTGCATTTATAAGCAGCTAAATTACAAAGCTACTGACAGTAATGAAATATTGAGAACCGAAAAGTTTCAATCTGAAGTACTAGTGAATTGCATAGACAGGAAAAGAAACCGTGGATTTTATAGATGCTTTAGTAGTGTTCAGAATCGAGAAAAAAATCCGTATAAAATACTTGGAGTTTCACAAAGCGCGACAAAAAAGGAAATAAAAAAGAAATATTATGAGCTATGTCAACTTTACCATCCAGACAAGATACTTGGTCTAAAGAATAAGAATAGTGATACTGGAAATATAGACAAAAAACAGAATAGCAAGAAACTAGCAAGTAAAGAAGAAAACGAGGAAAAGTTCAAGCAAGTTCAGTATGCTTATGAGACACTATCTAATAACAATTTTCGTCCTACTAATGTTATGGACGGATACTCAGGATTCGACTACCATAATAGGGCACCGTTTTACTATAGTCAACAACAGGAAGAAAATAGGTACAGACAACAGATGCGTGAGGAGAATGAAAAATACGGATTTTATGACAATATCAACAATCCAAACGATAATAGAACCGATCAAGAAAAAACAAAGGGGAATTATGCTGTTGGCGGGATGATAGTTGCTGCCACAGGAGTTTCAACAATACTACTAATTGCTTATATTATACATGTGAGAGGGAAACTTACAGAAGCTGCGGAAAGATCGCATCATGAAGCAGCTATGATGTTGCGCAAAGCCCAGCTACGTTCGCGAGGATTGAATATGGATAACTACAACAAAATCGAGCCTGAAGAGTTTCTAAAGAGTACTGACAGCATACTAAAGGGTATCAACCTTCCTGACACAAACGAGAGTACAAACAAAGACTTTCTTGGAATGTCACCAGAGAACAGTGGGGATAGTACAAATGAGAGTAGTCATAGAGGACACGTTTTCTATCTAACGCCGACTAAGGACGAACAAATGATGCGGTTTATAGCAACTTACGATAAAGAAATCAACGGTGAGAGGATGAGTTTTCCTTATGGAAAAGAAATGCATAGCTCGGAAGTTGAGAAACATTTGTAGATTGACAACTGACTTTTGGATGGTATTTAATCAGATGTTATTCAAAGTAGTAACTTTTTGAATGATTTGTGGTGTTATATAATTTCATACAAATAAATAAATTCTCAGACTCCAAACGACCAATAAGAACACAAAAGTAACTAATTGGGAAACCACGACGATTTTAAAAAAGCTTGATGGATTACGTAAAGAGATTTAAACTAGGCCAATCGCATGGATTGGTGATAAGAAATAAAGTTGTTAGATTGCCAATCATTTAAGCATGTGCAAAAAGAGCGAATCAGAGTATAGAAATATAGTGTTTTCTTGAAAACCATCCGGAATGCACTTGTGTTTTCTTGCATATAAGGATTTTTGGTTAAAACAGGGAATATCTTGGCGTCAGCAAAACAAATCATATTATACATAAACGTGATTGGCAATTAATATTTGCTATTGGTGAGTTCTGCTTGGCTAATATTCCTTTTTTGATTGGTTTGTTGTTTTCAGCATGTTTATACTATTGGCTGCGGAGGATTAATTTACCCAAAGAAAATCTTTTAAAGTAACTACGAAAACATTATTCTCCAAATCTAATCGTTCAAGTTGGCAAATAAAAACATGGCAAATTTTTTATCCTCCGAATTCAAGTTTTATAATCAGTTTATAATAAATTTGGTTGAACAAACATTTGGTTTCCCATATAAAGATATTTGTCCCCTTTTACTCCCCGTCTCTCTCTAAACTCCCATTATTTCTCTCCAAATTATTCTATTCCCAGAACAGGTACTTGCCCTTTCTCATTCTAAAACACCTACTTTAGAGACCACTGATCGCTCCACCTTTTATCACATCTAATCATCTCCACTCTTTTTAGATTATATTAATAGCTTGCATTCTGGTATATAGTTTAACTCTTCTCTGCTAGCTCTCCATTCAAAATACATTGAACAATGTTATATACTTTATAGAATATACTCACTACAAATCCACATTCTTTTTCCCTCTAATCCTACTTTGACTGCACCTGTTAATATTCTTTTTTCATATTAGCCACATTACCTCTACCTCTATTTAATTGTTTCCTAACCCTTTAAAATTTTTATAAAACTAAAATCCTTTT
>MBFT01000470.1:28106-39418 GCA_003086725.1 Furculomyces boomerangus | reverse complement strand
ACTCATTTAAACTTAAATTATAATTATGGATTCTTCAAATACTGTAAACATTTTTCACACAATCTCTGTTGAAGAAGCTATTTCCAATCTTGAGACTAATATCACTACTGGTCTAACTTCTCAGGAAGTAGAATTAAGAAAAGTAAAGTATGGTTTGAACCAACTTGTTGGAGAAGACGGCGTCAGTCCTTGGAAAGTACTTCTCAGGCAGTTTCTTAACGTCATGGTATTCATCCTTATTGGTGCCGGTATTCTCAGTTATGCAATCAAAGACTTTGCTGAAGGAACTGTTGTTTTTGTAATTGTTGCTCTCAACGCCGCGATAGGTTTTTACCAAGAATTTAAAGCCGAAAAAACTGTGGATTCTCTGAGAAAAATGACCTCACCAAACTGCAAAGTCTTACGTGATGGAAAACAACAAACTATTCAAACTCTTGATCTTGTTCCCGGAGATGTTATATCTATGGAATCTGGTGATGTTGTTGGCGCCGATTGCCGCCTTTTCAATACACACAATCTTGAAACTGACGAAGCTCTCCTTACTGGAGAAGCTCTCCCTATACAAAAAAATGGTAACATTGTCTGCCAAGCTGAAGATTCAGTTGGAGATAGATTAAATCTCGCATATTCCAGCACCATTGTCACAAAAGGTCGTTCTCAAGGAATTGTTTATGCTATTGGAATGAATACCGAAATTGGAAAAATAGCCGAAAAACTTTTATCTGCTGAAGGAAACAAAAAAACACAACTTAATCGCTCTTTGGATAAAATGGCTCTCATTCTACTGGGTATTGCTCTGCTCCTCGCTATAGTCGTTTTTGCTGCAAACAAATTCAAGATCAATGGTGAAGTACTTTTATATGCCGTTTCACTTGCTATTGCTGTTATCCCCGAAGGTTTGATGGCTGTAGTAACATTAACTATGGCTCTTGGCGTTCGTCAAATGAGTAAACAACAAGCACTTGTTCGCCAACTAAACTCAATTGAAATCCTTGGCTCTGTTACCGATATTTGCTCAGACAAAACTGGAACACTCACTCAATCTAAAATGGTTCTTGTTCGTGCATGGACCCCAAAAGAAGGTATATACCATATCAGCGGTCTTGGATTCGAACCAGTAGGCGAAATTCTTTGTGAAGCTCCTTCAAATGAAAGCTCGGGTACAGTTAATCACATCAAACCAAAAGAAGAAAGAGTTACAAAATCAAATATTTCAAAATCGTTTGATCTTCTTGCTAAAGTCTCTGCTCTGTGCAATATGTCCGAAATCAAACACGATCAAGACACTGGTGAATGGTATGGCGTTGGCGATCCAACGGAAATATCGATGCAAGTTTTTGCCACAAAATTGGGATATGGAAAACCATCATTAACTAATTCTAAGAACAAGCACAAAGTTCTTTGTGAATTTCAATTCGATTCTTCAGTCAAGCGCATGACTGTTATAGTTGAAACTGGGACCGGAGAAAAGCTTGCTTTTATGAAAGGTGCAACTGAACGTGTTGTTGATGCTTGTACACATATCCTTGAAAGTGGCATTACTACCGAAATATCATCAACCGACCTTTACAACTATGTTGAACCCAGAATCGAAAGTATGGCAGAAGATGGATTACGTGTAATTTCTTTGGCTTATCGCACAGTTTCTGACAGCGAACTTGAAGGTCCTGTTGATTCATGGAAAAGAGAATCATTTGAAAATAATCTTAATTACATTGGATTAGTAGGGATATATGATCCTCCACGTCCAGAATCACGTACTAGTGTTGAAAAATGTTTCCAAGCAGGTATTATGGTTCGTATGCTTACAGGTGATCATCCAATTACGGCTACTGCGATAGCAAAACAAGTGGGTATAATCCCAGATATCAAACTCGACGAAAAGAATCTCGGGGCTTCAGGAATTTCAGTAGCTCCCTCTGTTATGATTGCAAAAGATTTTGATGCAATGACACCAGAACAAATCGATAGCCTTCCAGAACTTCCTGCAGTAATTGCTCGCTGTACACCTGACACCAAAGTTAAACTTATTGAAGCTCTTCATCGGCGCAAAGCAATTGCTGCTATGACAGGTGATGGTGTTAATGATTCACCATCCCTCAAATTTGCAGATGTAGGAATTGCTATGGGTATGACTGGTTCCGATGTTGCGAAGCAAGCCTCTGCAATAATTCTAACCGATGACAATTTCTCAACAATTGTGCGTGCAGTTGCTGAGGGCCGTAGAATGTTCACTAATATCCGTAAATTCACAATTGAACTTATTGGATCCAATGTTGCCGAACTCGTTTGTTTGACTATTGGATTGGCATTCAGAGACGTCAATGGAAAAACCGTATTCCCTCTATCACCAGTAGCAATTCTTACAAACAACATGTTGACAGGAACTCCGCCAGCTATGGCTCTTGGTACAGAAAAGGCACTTCCAGATAATATGCACAACCCTCCACGCGATGTTAATGAGGGACTATTCAATCGTGAAGTTATTTTGGACATTTGTGTCAATGGTTTTGTGATTGGTGGGCTATCAATTACTAGTTATTGGCTTGTGCTTAATGTTTTTGGTGATGGAAACTTGGGTCAAAACTGTAATTTAGGATATCATCCATCATGTGAACTGGTTTTCCGTGCTCGTGGTACAAACTTTGCGAATTTAACTTTGTTGATTCTGATGTTTGCTTATTCATGCCGTGATACAAGGAGACAAACTTTAAGCAAAGAGAAAATCAAAACTATATTTGAAAACCGCGGCCTCTTCGCCAGTTTCATCAGTGCATGGGTTATTACCCTATTGGCTTTGTATGTTCCCGGCCTCAACAAAAATGTTTTCAAACAAAGCGGAATTACTTGGGAATGGGGATTGGTTTTCGCCAGCTTTGCTATTTTCTTTGTGTTTGACGCACTCTACAAATATATTAAAAAACTCACTTTCGCTCCCTTGTACACACCAACTGAAAAACAACTCGAACTACAAGAAATCGCAACAAAAATGGCACAAGAATATGAATAACTATTAACTTTATACAAACTAAATATACACTACAAAAAAACATTTTTATATCTCACTTTACTAAAATACAATTATTATTTATAAACACGTTTACAATTTGAGATGTTAGACATTTAAATTGAAATACTAGAAACTATTTGATTTGGAATTGTTAAGTTTGTTTTCAATTTAAATAAAAATAAAAAATTCTGCTTTTTTCTCTCAAAAATATTAATGTAAAATGAATTTTAAAGGCAAGGGACAAGATATCGGAAGTTTTATGTTGGCTCCAGCATCTTTTGCAAATCAGTCTACAGCTTTTGATGAATCTTTCAAAATCAGAAATTTTAAAGATTTTCAAGATGGAGTTCGAGAAAAAAGGGTAAAGATTCAGGGTGATTTCATATCTTCAGAGATATATTCGGCTGGCGATGGGAAACTTTCCGAGGGAGTATTTGAAAAGTTAATGAGGTTGGAGGCAGGCAGTAGGAGTAGTGATGCGGGAGTGCAAATAGAGGCAATTTCCGGGTTTACAGAATTACTTGTGAAGCATCCGTTTCCAGTGGTAGCAAATTCGGCGTTTTTGAAGTTGGCAGATATATTTGCTTTGGGTAGTAATTTGGCGAGGTATCAAGTAACCAAAGTTTTCAAATCAACTAATAAACAATTGTTGTTAGTATACAACAATGACGAACTGGTCAAACGCGTACTTGTGGTTTTAGATTCCAACGATCCAATCGCCAGATCATTAACTTTGCTGCTCCTTGGAAACGCCGCAATCGTATTCCATTCAAACAAACGAGTCCTACACGCTATCCTCCAACACTACCAATCCGATTCACTCGAACTCGCTACTGCCGTACACGTCACTGAAAATTTTTTGACTTATAATCCATCTTTCCTCGAAATCGCTTGGGAATCTTTAATATCTATATGTGAAAATCCTCTTATTCCAATCGAAATCAGAAAAAAAGTCATTTCTTGTACAAAACATTCAAAAAATCATCCTGTGATGCGTCAGTGGGTAGTAAATTGGTGCAAGAAACAGATAAAACAAGTTAACGAAGCAAATACACATAATTACGGGAGCAAAGTTGAAGGATACACAGATTTTACTATCGATACTGATAAAAACAATACCACACAATCTTTAGAAGAGCATTCAAGTATAATAGAAATGCACGAGAATGAAATGTTAATACCAGCACTAAAAGCCTGGTCCAGCGTGTTAGAATCGAGATCAGAGTGGCTTTCAACAAACGACATAAAGAACTTTACGAATTTAATTAGAAATAGCCTGGAATATTGTCAACAACAAGTACTTTTAGTCTTGTTGAGAGGTATACCAGAAACCTTCTCACAAACTGATTTAAATATGAAACAGGGATCTGAACCCGAAGAAAATAGCACCAAAGTTTATAAACATCTAATATTGTGTTTGAACAAGTATATATTAGAATTGAAAAACATGAACAATTCATCCCATAGAAAACTAGCAAAAATGGCACTTGAAATAATTTCCAAATGTTTCAAATCTGACGAAAGCAGACTTGTTTGTGATTTGGTTTCAACTTGGTTATCATCAGACCTTAATAAAATTTGTATGATATTAAACCTTCAAACCAACGAGTTTTTAGACACCGAGAATCTAAATTTTTCGATATACAAAAACACAGAATCTGAATCGATGACCCATACCAATGAAACAAAAACGAAGAATGTGAATTTGTGCATACAAAAGTACATTTGGAAAACTCAAATAGTTTTGCAAAGTGTGGTCCCAGTACTTTTGAGTGAAGGAAATCAATATGAACAGGAAATTCAAAAACTGATACTGAATGGATATAATCTACTTCTATTCTTGAAACCATATAATACAAACAAACAAAATTGTTTTGATGAATGGATACCAAAGTTTATGAAAAGGAGTTTCTGTACAGTTATAGATATGCAAAAAGAAGATTATCTTTTTGATTTAGGAAAAGTAACAACTAAACTTTTGGGTGCAAGTGAATCCAAAGTTCAAATTGGTGCTTCAATATGTTTAAAAAAGATCATGTTGGCTAATCCACAAAGGTATAAAAATGAAATATTACCAATTATTGTTAACGTTCTCAACAACGAAATTATTGATAATAAATGGTGGGGCAATTTACTTTCTCAACTTGTAATCCAAACAGAAAAACTTTTGGTGGATTCAAACACAGTAGATTTAGAACAGGAGAAAACAGAAAATTCAGAGGAAATTATTAGAAATGCTTTTGAAAAACTGTGCAAATATACAAATGAAACAAAAATGAATATATTTGAAATGATGGAACCAAATTTGATCTGGAACATTTTGAAGGAGTCTGTATCGGGAGGACAATGGGAATTTGTTCAATTTATATCACATTGCATGAAAAATAATAATAGGCAAACGAGTTCTGGATTGTGGTGGAGTGCAATTTACGACTTGTCAAGAGCAGAACTTGAGCGACATTTAGGTAGTGAACAAAGTCATCACCTTTTCCAATCTGCAATATCAAAACTTGAACTAATATCAAATGAGTACCCTTCTAGGATATTCCAACCGAAACTAGTTAGATTCCATTATGAATGTTGCAACTTGGTAGAAAAAGTTGTTGCATTTAGTAAAATCTCTAAAACACAAAAAACTATTATAAATGATAGTTTCATAAATCGAACATTTGCAGAACATAGTTTGGCGAGAAAACAACTTGATGGATCCATTTCCAAATTGATTGAAAGATGTGAATATCTAAAAAGTTTCCATATTGCTATAGACAAAACAACACTTGGATGGTTAAACAAATGGTCAACCATTTTGTTTTCGATTTTATTCTGTGATCTGTATGATAAAAATACTAAAAAAGACGAATCCAATTTTTCTGCGCCTAAATTGTTCTTGGGAAGTTTGTTTATTAAATCGCCACCAAACTTGTCTATTGAAATCGATACACATTCTGAAATCCCCCGTATTAATGATACAATGACCTCTGAATCTGTAAGCTCTGAAATCAACCAGCAACTACTTCAGTATGAAAAATATGAGTTAGGAAGTCGTCTAGGATTGTCTGATGGTGTACAAGGATCGAAAGTGCCTGCCGGAACCCAATTTTCAATTCGGTTGCAGGGTTTGGTTAGTTTAGCTTCGTATGGATATGGAAATAACTCGAATTTGGAATCAAGATATGGAAAAAAGAGTAAAGGGATTAGTAATGTTAATGATATTGATAAAGTTGAGAATTTTCTGGTGGGGTATACATCAACCTCATCAGAGTTTGGAGCAAGCGAGTTGTTTGGTCAGGCTTCGGAAAAAGATTTATTTATAGATGAAAGCAATGGTTTGGCAAATCCAAGTGCATCAGGATTCGTTTCAAGTTTGAAATCGTTTCGTGCACAAGTGTGGTTATCAAATTCACAGAACAAAATCGTTCCAGAATATACTATTTGTTCAGAACTCAAAGATATTATAAAAAGAAGGAACGAATTGATGAACCAAGAAAATGAAGGCAAGGACGAACTGTTTGATTTTTTAAACGATTATTCTAATAACGAACTTGGTAATATACACACAAGACAAATCAGTGAATGTGTTCCCTGGAGTTCCGCCATAGAAAAACCTGTTAGTTTTGAAGCAATTGTCAAAAATGGGTATTTTGATTGTACTGTAACACAAAAAATTCCTATATCATCATCATTCAACACTGTTTACAGGAACCATCGTGGGATTTCTGGAAGCTCTGAGTTTGAGGACCGGCCAACAGTTTCGCTAGGACGTTTGAATACAAATATTCGAATAGCGATGTATGTGCATGTATTATGTTCAGTTGTTGATGCATCAGGAAAATTGTGGAATGTTGGACCACATCTAGTATTTCCAGTATTGATTTATCCATATCTAAATAGATAATTTTTTTTAAATTTCAAATCCTATTTTATAAAAATTTTTTGAAAATTCTTTTTTTTATTTTATTTTGAGAATTTGAAATGGCGAAAATCTGTGAATTGTGCAATACAAACAAAGCATGTTTGAAACGACCAAAAACTTTACAAGCGATCTGCAAACCCTGTTTTTTCCAAGTTTTTGAAAATGAGATTCATAATACCATAACAACACATAAATTGTTTAATAGAGGAGATAAGGTCGCGATTGGTGCAAGTGGAGGCAAAGATTCGACTGTTCTCGCATACGTTTTGAAGCTTCTCAACGAAAAGTACGATTATGGAATCAATTTATATCTACTTTCTATTGACGAAGGAATCAGCGGATATAGGGATGATTCCCTACAGGTATTTAAATTAATTTTTTTCTAGACTAATTTTTTGAATTTAGACTGTCAAACGCAACAAGATGCAATACGACATGGACTTGAAAATATTGTCATATAAGGATTGTTACGGATGGAGTATGGATGAGATTGTTTCTGCAGTTGGACAAAAGAACAATTGTACATTCTGTGGAGTTTTTAGGAGACAGGCACTAGATCGTGGTGCTTTGATTCTAGGTGCAGATCATATAGTGACAGGGCATAATGCAGACGATATAGCAGAAACAATTTTGATGAACATATTAAGGGGTGATATAGGTAGGCTTGCAAGGTGTACAGAGATAATGAGCGGGAGCGATGATCTTGTGAAGAGATCGAAACCTTTTAAATATACATATGAGAAAGAGATTGTGATGTATGCATACCACAAAAAGCTAGATTACTTTGCTACTGAATGTACGTACAGTCCTAATGCGTATCGTGGATACGCACGAGTTTTCTTGAAGGATTTGGAGGCAGTTAGACCATCTTCAATCCTTGACATTATTTATAGTGGTGAACAATTCCTTGTTAAAAACGCCGTAAAAATGCCTACACAATCTGTTTGTCAAGAATGCGGGTACATGAGTAGTAATCCTTTATGTAAAGCTTGTGTTTTATTAGAGGGACTGAACAAAGGAAAGTCAAAAATCGCACTTCAAAAGAATATAGATTTTGAAGGTATAAAAACAAATGAAATCGATTTTGATTTGAATATCAATGATGAAAACTCCAACAAACAAACATCTGGAAATTACAATGAATTCGTTGCCCATTTCGATGTTTTAAGAGCTGCTATTGCTGAAAATAGAAAACAACAAAAATAAACTCTTTCAAAAAAACTTCTACAAAACCGAAATGTCTTTGCTGTCTTTATACTTTTTCAAATTCTAGAATATCAAAATTTGACTTCTTTAACCCAGTTTACAGTAGTTGTGCATTCCCTGAAACTATTAATCCACTGACATTCTTATATGATGTGATAAAGATATTGTTTTTTTCCATTTGAATAACATCCCCACTAAAAACCAAAAAATTGTGAGCAATGGTGTTAACAAGGCTTACATTAGAATAAAAAATATAATAACATACTATCTACCTTGTTGTCAGTTGATATTCTCCGACATCTTTTAGAATTCTACAAAAAACCGCAGAATTGTAGTTTGGTTCAGTTACTAACGAAAGTCCTTCAAGATCGACACCATCTACTGCTTGTAAGGATTGTGGCATATTTCCCAAAAAAGCGTTGTTATAATATTTTTTGGTTGCATTTGCTAAACCTTTTGCATATTCAAGTTCGTATACAGACAAGTTTTTAGATGCCTCAGTTACAGTTGCATACCACATTAGATTATTCTCAATCTTTCAAAAATACAAACACAGTTATAAATAATTGTAGAAATAAGCAAGAATAAGATATTGGTATTAGTTTTATATTCAACAAACCTTTTGTATTCTGGCTCTTAGGTATGATCTTATTAAATATTTCGTTCTCTCAACATCTGTCTGCAATATCATCGACTCAAAACTTTTTTGATAATCACCTGAATTTCGAAGTTCTTCTATTCTTCCATTCTAAAAAGTAAAACATTTAAAAATAAAGTTGTTAAAGACAATACTTACTTGAAATTCTAACAATTCAGACAAGTTTTCAAGCTCTGCTTTTCTATACTGCAGGATCTCTGGAGCACCTAACTCATTATTCAACCAACGAGCCAAAACCTTCCAATCATCTTGTTCTTCCTGGTTTTCATCGTTAGTATAAAAATCGTCTCCAACACCTTGATTCGCGTGATCAAGGCTTGAATCTCTATTACGGAATTCAGATCCATAGTTTGTATTATCTCCAGTATGATATAAACCATGATTATTCGAAGCATTTTTAGTAGGAGATATCCCATCTTCATCAAGATTGAGAGGTTGATCTTCATAGAAATCACCTTGTGATTGTGGAAAACCCAGTTGAGAAGGATCATAGTCGGCCATTTCAGAATCAATTTCACTGAAGGCATCTTCGAATCTAGATCCACCAGTGTAATTTGTCACTGCATGGTTAGTATATGAGGAATCGTCATTGTTCATTTTATGAGATATTATACAAATTCGTTTATAGATTAAAAGACATAAGAGAGTATAAAAAGTAAACAAAAATAACCACTTGGATGATTGGATCAACTGTCCAAAATAGGAAATCGCACAAAATGTGGTAATTTAACTTTGAAAAATTTATCTATTGTTGAATGATGTTGAACTTTATCCTGTTTTAGTTTGTTGCGGTTACGTTATATTTGATTTAACGAAGGTGGCGTGTTAAATGGATTTTTGGAAAAAATAAGTGAATTCTATGTAGTAAAAGTTTCATGATGTTTTGTGATACATTTTATATTTGCTTTAAAGAAAAAAGAATAATAAACGTTTTTGAAGGAGATCTAATGTGGAAACAAAACTGTTTTGCTTTTAGTTGGTGGTTATCTTACAGGAAGAATGCGGTAGAGAAAGTTATAATTTGAAACGTTTTTGGAACTTGTGGTAAATGTAAGTTGAGATCTATACACAATGTTCAACCAAAGCATCAATATCTACTTTGTATCTCATTATAAATCAATGCAAAACGATTTTTTGGTCTTTATACAAATTATTTTGAGCTTGGTAAGATAGCTAAGCGAGTTTACGAAACTATTTAACATAACTGCTTTATTCGAATACTTTCTCATAAATCTACTATCAACAACCAAGCCAAATTTTAGCCAAGGAAAGAAAATAAAAGGAAACAAAAACTCAGTTTCTAAATATTAGTTTCATTTATCACCTTTCCTTCGAATTTCTACCTTGGATGGACTTATTTCGATAAAGCTTGGGGATTAATTTCCATATTTTGATTTTGAAGTTGACCATTGTCAAAGAATTTAAAAAATGCAGAAGTTCAAGTATTACTTGGATTTTATTAATAAACATTTACTCATCTTTTAACAGATATACTGGTTTGATAATACTAATTTTTGAATCTAGCTCAAGATTCACGCACAGTAAAATAAAAAATAATCCGGTTATTTTTTAAATGTCTTTTTAGACTTAAAGAAGTGTATGGTAAGATGAAAACTAATCTATATGATATTACTATCAATTGAGCTATTTTTTTGTATAGTTTTCGGACATTTCAAAACCCGAATTTCTGAAAAATGTTTCATTTTTTGTAAATGAAATTAGAAAATTTATTTCACCTACAAAAAAGCTCAAGGGCTTTTATATAAATATTCAATGACAGACCTTGAAGCCTATGTTCTTGTGCCTGCCGAATGTTTGCTCCATTTTTAATAAGGTACATAACAACACACAAGTGTCCACGTATACATGCGAGTTTTAAGGCATCATCATTATTTGCATCAACATCAGCACCATTCTCAACTAATTTCTTTACAATATCCAAGAAACTATTAGAGCTAGCCCATTGTAGATTACACTTTTCTTTTGGATAAGTTTTTTTTTCCTTCTGAATTCTAGTATAAATGTCTTGATATTTTGGGTATACAATAAAAATTTTAAATTCCCACAATGTCTGGTATCTGCACCTCTTTTGGAAAGATATTTAACAACCTCCGTATGTTTATTTTCATAAGCTTATTTCATTGCAATGCCATTGCAATTATCTATATCTATTCCATTCTCAACTATGAACTTGACAAATTTCATATTTCCTCTTTTACAAAATTCAGAAAAAATAGAATAATATGTAGAACAATACTTTAAGCCATTAGCAAAAAACAATTTCATTAGTTCAAATCCTTCTTTTTCAAACATATCGCATAACATTCCTTCTCCTAGATTGTGAATAGACGCTTTGGGGTGAGGTAGTATTTCATTGTTAAATCCTTGTAATTCCGGTTTTGGTTTTATTCTGTTGGCAGTTATAATTTGTTTGGCAATATCTATTTGTTTGCGTGATACTGCAATCCTAAAAATCTTTGAAAAATGTTCATCACCATTAATATCTATTGAGGGAATATAGTAAC
>MBFT01000470.1:0-15811 GCA_003086725.1 Furculomyces boomerangus | reverse complement strand
CAGTACAAGTGGTTTTGGTTTATGAACAGAGAAAATCACTCGCTTCGTTTTGGTTTTGTTTTGCATTTCTAAATCGTGAAACCTTTTTTTATAAAAATTGATTAGCGATTAAACTTTCATTAAATGTTTTATAGCCATAAAATATACCAAGTATCTGAGGAACTAAAAAAGGTGACTTAGGAGATTAAAAATGTATCTGAAAGAGTTCAAAGATTCAAAATTAAACATTTGAATATATGGTCATTTATTCAAAAATATATTGTCAAATAAAACTTTTGAAAATAGGTTGTACTGATGTATTTGATAAATATCTAATTGTACTTTAAAAATACTATGTATAAAATATGATGCCATATGAAAAATATGATTTATGTGCAAATTCTTGTTGCAACGGTTTCATCTCTGATAAGTTTGAGGAATGCAATTGCATCAGTCCCACCAGTTCCCAAAACCACTTTGTCATCGTCAACAGCTTGTGCCAAACCACTTGCATAATTTGGTGCTTTTTCCTGTGTTGATTCTCTAGATTGAGTTTGTGGCTTGTTGTTTTGAATCTCAGGGACAACAGTTTCAACTACAAAACTAGAGTTTGGAACTGTTTTTTCATGAGAGTTATTTGTTTGTGGGGTATCAGGTCTTTGTTGAGTTTTTTCTTGATTGTTTTTAAGTGAATTCAAAGTTGGACTAGATTTTGGAGGATTCCTAGCTTGTTCAACAACGTAAACTGTTACAATTTTAATATGTGCATCACGGAAAGTTTTGAGCATAGAAACACACTTATTGTAAGATTTGATCAAGTTGATTTGATCTTGAAGTGAATGTTGTATGGTACTGGTTTTGAACTCTAAAGCATCATCCACCAAATCAATACTCTCAGAAAATTCGGATTTGTTTGGTCTTGAGACATCGCGTGTATTTAGGAGAACATATTCTCTTATCTTAGCAAACTTTGCCAAATCAATCAAAAATTGTCTGTGTGATCTTGGCATATAATCGCGCATCCTGATGAGATAAGGATTGCCTTCTGGTCGATCAAACTCTGATACATGTGATAGATCGCTGTTAAGGCTTACTGAAGATCCATTTTTGCTGTTGTTTGTTGAATTAGCTTGACTACTAAAATCTTCGCTGAGACCTTCATCAGTTGGGTAATGTTTGATTCCCAAAGCGATATCCATGATTTGAATTACAGAGCTTTGAGCAGCACTTCCTCCTGAATACTTCTTGTACATATTCATGACTGGGTCCTGAACACCAAAAGAATCAACGACTTTGGCATCTTGATAAATGACACCATTTTCAAGTCCAGCGTCTTTCATATTTTCCCAGCCAGCCAAATATCTACGAATCTTCCAGTAAAACATGAATGGATCGTTCTTTTCATACATTCTGTTTAGAAGGTGTGTCATTTCTTTTATATTTTGAGAAAGACCAATTAAACCGTTTGATACACCATTGATATCATTATTTGTAGAAGCATTGATCATTGATCCAATATTTCGAAGAGATTGGCCGCCCCTTGCTTCGATTGCAACAGATACAAGATAGAACCAAGATTCATCAGGAGAGCCAGTAAATGTTGAGTGGGTGCAGATATTGTTTAGGTCAATGGAGTTATTATTGTTGAGGAATCTCCAATTCCACAGAACAACAGTTGCATTGGTCAAAATTGGGGAAATACCTACATGTTCAGAAACTTGACACCAAGGAATGGCCAAATTTTTAGGAAGGAGTTCGAGAGCAGGTTGATGATGGCCCCATACATAAGCGTGCGCTAGAAAGGATAGAACTACACATGCACGTTGGTATTCTCTTAAACCAACCAGTCTGTCAGTAGAAAGAATAGGAAGTTCGAGAATTCTTTCTCTAAATTGTCCTGATAACTGGTGATGGACTATATCAGCCAAGAGATCTTCCCAAGGGCTGTAATAGTTATCTGAAAGTCTTCTTGGAATTTCCTCTGATGGGAGGAACCCGCTTTGAAGGTTTACGTCATACTCTTGGAGGGAAAGAGGCATGAAGGAGAAAAGATTGTTATCTGTGTTGGTATCCATTTCAATATTCTGTGTTTGATTTTGTGATCCAGTAAAAAGGGATGAAATCTTTGATATAGTGTGGGTCAGCATTGTTATTTTTCAGTATTGTAATTTATTAATACAAAGAAGATATTGATGGTAGTTCGTAATGGTAAGATAGTTGGTGATTTTGAAGACTTTATATACATTTCGAATTATTTCTGGAAAGAAACAAAGTGATATTACAAATATAATACCTTAACAACACTTTTCAGAAAATAACAATATTTGGTCAAGGTTTCTTATGACTAACTCCAAACACAATCTCATTCGCCCATTTTCAAACTATAACCAACATAAAAAGTCTACAGAATTGCCATCTTTTAGTGATGTAACAACTATCAATCTAGGCTAAACCCAAAATGTGCTCCTATTGGACTTTTATTACTCTTACTTCATAGCGGCAACTATTCAGCCACTCACATTCTTTTTTCTCATATATAATTCCAATATTTTCACCAACCAGCTGCTTAGTTCAAAGTGTCATTTCAAAAACAAGTTCAAACAAAAATGACTCTTTTCAAAGCACCAATAGAATAACCTTTTCCCTAACATCAAATCATCACTATCCAAAACACTTACCCACAAAAAAAAACAAAAACGTTTGCTAACACTTCAAAATCACTAAAATTACAAAATATTTTTTTACAAATGAAAAACACAAATAAAACTGTATTGGCTCGTTTTGACAACAAGCACGTGATTTTGTATTTTTTGTGTAATCTTTTGTTTTTCTTTTTCTTTTTTTCAAATCTCATAACGAGCCAATAGTTTCTTTCTTTTTTAGAAATCCAATCACTTTTGAATACAAAACCTCACAAAGTATTATCCAACCATTTTTCTCTTTTTTGGAGATGCTTTTTATTGGTGGACATAGTTTTGCCTTTTTCTTTGACCAATAAATCATTTTACTTTGTTTACATAAACTATAATTTGTTCAAGAGGCTTTTCACATTTGACCGTTTTTTCTCAACTAGGAACCCCGCAATAAAAAAACCTCATCTCTCTCTTTAATACTATATCATCAATGTTAAACGGTATATGCGAAACTGATTCTCCTCCCTCTTATATTGAGGCCATCAGTCAAAGCGAATCTAATTCCAATCTTAATATCCGTGGTAAACTTCCTTTTTCTCTAAATTCAATTTTATACTAACTTACCATGCTTTTCCACAGCCAAAAATCAACGAAAATCCAAAAACAATGTGTTCAATCTCAGTGTCCCAAAACAAAGGGATATTCTTGGAAATAAAAATGCAAGACTCCAATCCATTTTTAACACTAGACAAGACGAAAAACTAAACACCAGAAACAAAAATATGGATCTTTTTGATAGTGTAAGTTCATGTCCACCAACCCCAATAAATCTCAAACTCTAATTTATGTTTTATTACTATTCAGCTTGACAACTTAAAATCAATGGTTGAAAACGTAAAATCTTCCTTTGATCTTCAAGCCAGCTCCTACCACACTACCTCCACGCAGATAGATGATCTAATCAAACTACTATCAAACCTCAGTATATCAAAAGACCAAGATTCTACAAGCTCTTCTCTTATGACTCCAATGTTATCAAATGTAAAAACAGTTCTCCTTCACTTATAACTCCATTAACCTCAATCTAATCCATTCATTTTATTTATTAGAAGCTCACCAAAAAACTCTATCAAATAGAAGACAACTTTAGAAAACTCTCAGAAATAGAGAAATCTGCTCATGAAACGGATCATAACTCATTTGCTTTCAAAAAAAACTCCACGCAAACTGACTCATTGAATTTAAAGCAAATTCATTCAAAGGAAAATATTTTTGATTTTCCTGAAATTTCTAGCCCCGAAATTACCGATATCAATCAAGAAAGTAACGAGCGTTATGACCGCGTTTCTGAAATGGTTAAAGAACTCATAAACTCTGCAAACAAAGCCCTCAATGAAAAAGTAACTTTGGAAATAGATACAGATGCTGTGGATTTACTAGAAGATGACGCCTTATTTGAAGAGCGTCCGAAATCAAGAATTAGCCAGCTAAGCAACAATGACCTCGCTCTAAACTTTACAACACCTAGATCACCAAGCAAACGCGAATCTTATGTCCAATACAAGAAAAACTTTTTATCCAGCCCCAAACAAACACAAACTATTCCAAACAACATCGACAACAGAAATAGTAACCATTTACTATTTTTAAAATCTCCAACAACAACTTTACGCAGAAGACCGTCAAAAAGACGCAATAACGCAGATTCTAGAGCTATTTTCAACCTACTACCAAATACTGATATAGTTAATGAATCAATAGAAGGCGATTATGAAGATAACAAGAATACTACCTTATTAAGAAATAGAAGAAATAGCCTTCTACATAAAACGAAAACTGAAAATCTCTCCTCGACGCCCATTCCTTCTCCTGAAACACGCACCAAATCTGCAACACTAAGCCTTAAACACCTACCAACTTATTCAGATGTACCAAATACACCAAATATCAACAGCTTTCCTATGAGCCCTCAAATCACTAATCTTGACGCGTATTCAACTATTAATAATAACAATTTTGATTTCTCAAACTATTCCCTCGAAAAATCAAACAAAACGGCATATTTGCCAACTCTATCTAAAACCAGAAAAACTAATATGAAAAGGAAAAAACTTGGTAATAGATATCTGAGCGCAAATGAATCAGATGGCAGCACTACAAGCTATAAAAATAGAAACGCAACCCAAGAAATGTATCTCTACAAACCATTATCAAATCGGAAAGAGAAAGAAGTAATACCAGTAACATCTTCATCAGAATCTTTAGAATCTACACCCTCGGGTTGGAACCCTATTAGTAGCTTTGTTTTGGTTTACTATGGGATTGTATTTCTTTTTGGAATTCTATTCTTGAACACATATTTATGCAGCTTGGCTTCAGAAAAGGTTATTACAAAGCTTGATACCAAGAAAAAGAAAAGTAAATCAGATTCAGAATAATTTTATAGAAGATTACTAAATTAATAAAAAATAATTTCAAAGTCAAGCTATTAAAGAAAAAATGGTTCCATATAGTGACATAGAAAAAAGTAAAATAGTCCATCCGAATGCGTATAGTATTTTTGGTGCAAAAACTGACCATATAAACAGATGTGTTCTCAATAGTGTTGTTGCTGAAAGTAAAAATAGCAAAATAATGGTATTACTACCCAAAATGAACCTAATTGATGAGAAAACATGTGTTCTGAATCCAGTTTCATTGTTACTGCTTAGATCCGTGTTTTTTGGTGATAAAGACAAGATTCCAATAAAGTACAGTATTGGTGATACAAAGTTGCTAAAGTATATCAGTTTCACAATGGTTGCTTGATAAAGAAACTTGTAGAAAGAATGATTTGTGGCTAAAGATCCTATTCCAGTATATGCACTGCTCAAATCTAGTGATGAAAGCGAGTTTGTGTTTCCAAGAGCATAATGGAAGAAATTCATTAGTGTATACATGACAACAATCCAATATCCTCCATATCCAACATATTCTCCTGTCAGCGCGAAATAATGTATTAGAAACATTATTGCGATCAGTGCTGAATTGTGCGTTTTCGCTACAAGTAACACTACTGGCAGCAAACTAAACATCAAATCAGTAAAGTATGCACTTGAAAAACTAACTTTTGATTTTGTGTTTGTTGAAGTTATCCTATGCTTGTAAACGACCACTGCTAATATTGTGGATACGATAGAAAGCAAATAAATTGATTGCACAGTCATATCCAAATTTGGGGGACATAAAAATTTAATGATTTTGTAGGGGATAAGAAATGGTCTCAAAAAATCAAACACTTTTCTTTTGCTTTCTTGTGGTAAAGATTCAAAAATCTTGTATTTTGATAGTTCCAAACCAGTTTCCAATTTGTATACTACCATCAAATTCATACCGAAATATATACTTGCTCTGTGTATCCTACTCAAGTAAACTACAGTTTCATCTTCTCCTGAAACCATTCTGTCAAATCTTTTGAAACTTTCAATATTCTTTGGATCTTTCAAACTTTCAATTAGACGATTGGGTTTTTTTGGTTTTCTTTCCAGTAAAGATCTTTTTTGTTCGCTTTGAATTACAATTTCGGGGTTGTTTTTTTCATCAATTATTTGTCTATTTTCCAAAACTCCAGAATTTTTTTTGATATTTTGGTTTTCAGATTCGTTTTCTAAAGGACTTGGTGTGGGGTAATATATTCTAGTATGTAAATAGCTCAGGTACATACAAAGTGATCCTACTGAAGCTAAAAATAACGACCACAATACAAAAACGCTACTGTTAGAACCTGATGTCAACCATAATCTCACACTAAAAGTTTCTGTTGCCCATTTCACTCCAAGATTATTCCAGAAATACAATATTCTTATAAGAACCATCAAAAATACCATTTTAATTGCTTTTTTAATATCTCTAGATGACATTGAGTGCAAGAATTTCAACATCAACAAGCCCTGACTAACATAGAACCAAAACATATGCTCTTCCTCAACAAACGAAGTTGAAAACAAACTGAATCCATAAATTATCAAAACCCCAAAGTAAATAGTTTTGATACTAAATATTTTGGAAAATGGATCTTGAGATGATTTCTTTGCATCCGTTTCAAGAACTGACCAGAATCTTGTAAATATAAATAAGAGCGCACTTGCAAATATACAACTTATTCCAATAAGCATCGAATCCAAATTGTATCCACCAAAAGTTTCTGAAATTACCTTATGTGCTTCCAAACAATAACTTTTGTAAAGGCCAACAAGTTTTATTCTTAAAGAATTGATTTCATTTTGTGATATATTTCCTTCTAGAATTTTTTGGTTAATATTCAAATGGTTTTCTTTTGCAACATCGAATATACATTCAAGTCTTTCAATATCTGTTTCAAATAGTTTGCATTCATGAATCGAATATTTATTTTTGCGGTTTGATGGTTTTATATCGTAGTTTGCTAATACTATTCTCCTTATTGAAAGCGCATTGAGTTCATATATTTGAACAAGCTCTCGCTCTATAGTTCCATTTTTAAGAAGTTAATAAAAAGTGTGTGTATATACATTCATTAATTATTTACCTGTTCTATCACTAAACATTTCTTCAATTACCACACCAAGATTGTTTTGAGGTATTGGAAATCCCAACATAAAGCTCAATGTTGGAACGAGATCAGTTTGGTCTATAGACCCAATACTTTTCATGTCAGCATTCCATTTTATTGATGGTGAAATAAATACCATTGCGGGAGAGACTTCTCCTTCAGAACTCCCACCATGATTTCCAATTTCGTTCATTCCATGATCACCAAGTAACACCATCAATGTTGGTTTAGATTTTAAACCAGATTGTGAAACTCTTGTACTGTCACTCTTTACAATATTGTTGTATAGTTTAGATACAATACCATCCATTTCTGTTTGTTTTGGACACATCATTTTACTTTTAGGTCCTTCAAGATGACCAATATGATCCAGTCCCAAATAATGCAAAATAACTCCATCCCAAACATGCTCATCGTCCTTTTTATCAGTAAACAAAGAATCTATATGTCTAGTCACATTATTATCTACCTCAGTAGTATCAAACACATAAAACGATGTGGTGCCATCATGAGCTTTAAAAGAATTTGGGAACAGTCTCAACCAAGTATCATCCCCAAACATGTGAATATTTTTCTTTTTATTATTGACAAGTTGCCAAATAACACTGTCCTCTTGATCACTTGAGTTCTCTGACTCTTTGTGCGACTCTAGTAGATTTGTAACTGCATCAACATAACTTGGTATCGTTCCTAGATATAAAGTTTTTAGATGTTAAATAATTAGGGATAGCTGTTGATTTCCAGCCTGTAAATTAACAAAGTTTTGAAGACTGACCTGTCATTAAAGCTTTGATTCTAGGCATTGTGACAGTGGGAACCTTTGCGAATGCTGTATATCCAAGTGCGCTTTTATTATCAATTAATCTATTACAGTACTGAAATTTAATATTGACCTTTTCAAAAGAAATATAAAAAAGTAGTTGACAGACTTACCCTTTGGTAAAATTCATGCATGAATCATTTCCAAACACAAAATCGCTAATATTGTATAGAAGGATTATAATCTTTTATTGTTAATATATTTCACACTTACTTTCTAAGAGCATCAACAACCATTAATACAAGTTTGTCATGAGTGCTAGCAGGGATCTCATCTACATTGGTGGTTTCAATCGAATCTTTGATAAGCGCCTCCCATGTGGATTTTCCTTTAATTTGTTGTTTAATTGGAAAAAAGCCTTTTATGAATAGGCATATTCCAATAATTTTGAGCAGTACTGCAATTGATGTCACAAAAGCAGTTGATTTCCCATTCATCACTAATATATTTTTTAGTTTGTAGTGTGAAAAAGAATCAAGGTTGAAAAAAGATAGATTTGTGTAATTATATTTTGTTTGTGGTTATTTTTATTGGATAAAAAATAGATGAAGGCTTGTGTTTTTACAAATATTTCTTTTTAGTAAAATACGTGTAATGAAATGAAAAATGGAACAAAAACAAAAGAGATTGAGACAGGATGAGGATTTTGATAATCAAGATCATATTCTTAACAAAAACAAGGTAATTCAATATATTATTTTTACATAGTGATTATTGTGCCAAATCTATTTTTTGATATTTTTGAAATATAAACTAAAATAATATACCAAATTTTTACATTTAAAGACAAGTAACAATCCTCTCAGTATGATTATGAATCATAAACCAGAAGAAAAAATTGAAAGACTCAGACTTGAACCTAGTATTTTTGGTACAAAACCATCAGAAGACCTGACCAGATGTATTTCAGACTTTCTATTCAAATTTGCAGATTTACCAAACATTGAGGTAATATAAAAACTCCACAAATAAATTCTAGTTTATAAAATTATTGGATCTTAGATTGAAGGAAAGCTTGGACTTTTAGTTGACAAACATAGTTCTTCTAGGATTTCCCTTCCAGTTCTTACCGAGACTGGTACTTAACAAATGTTTAATTATCCATTCCCATTTTCATTTTTCCATAAAGGTGTATTCATTGATATTAAAAAGATATCTTAAACTAGTGATAGCCGAAAACCAATCCTGGTTACAATTCGATTCGGATATGTCAGAGGTATTAACTTTGCCGTACTATTAATAGCCGAGATTATTGGTGTAACAATTTTATTCCCATACCAAATATTTTAACCAAATTCTAAATTTTTAGCGACAACACGCAAATTATAACAAACTGTTCAACTCCAGGTTTTCTGAAACACAAGACCCTAGACACAAGGTATGAGCCCAATACACGAATTATTATTATAAAAGAAAATAGAAATATTAGTAAAACCTTTTAGATTTAACTCAAATGTTGAATATTTTTCCCTGGTTGATAGGGATCCAAACTGTATTATAAACATACAAAAGAGATTGACAGATATTTCAATACCAACGGCACACGATTTAGAGTTACTGTAGATAAAGAAACCAATAAAGTTATCAGATCAATCACTAAGAAAAAGGTTGCAAAATTAGATATATATTCGCCAAGAACAAGGCTAGATTTTCGAATATCCATCAATCAAGAAATACCAGGTATATATTTCAATTGATTAGAGATCCCTTTTCTACTCTAATTAATCTATCTAAATCATCACTAGAACTATTACTATTTTTTCTAACATATTTAAAGTTGATTTTACCGAGAACGATTTATGTTTGATGGAAAGGCAAAAGGATAGAATATCATACAAACATGACTTGTATAGTTTTGATCTAACAAAAGTTTTCAGCATCTCGGTACTCACACAAAACATTAATTCTATAAACTACCTTTGTTTTTGGATTATTCTAATATACTTTTTATTTTAGCAAAGTAAATATCCCCAAACATATGGCAATAGCAATCCCCGATCAAAAGTTTCACACGAACTAGAAGTTGAAATCGATAATCTCGAAGTTTTTACAGCAGAAATGAATAAAGCGAAACGGAATAGTCCAAATCAGCTGAGTGAAATTGTTCAAGTATTCGTCAACAATATGAAAGTTTTAGCCAAGCATGCAATATAAATTTAATCTAACATTTATTCATGAACATTATACTACTATAGGCAATTTATCTTTTTTTTTCTATTTATACCTACTTGAATCAATGTTCTCAATTGGCTTCAAAAGAGCTGTAAATAAAACATTTGTTCCCTTGAAAAAAAATATGAATGATCTGAAATTTTGTAAACATTCTTGCCCAATAGGATACATTCTGTTTTTTAATAATAAACAAATTCTTTAAATGTAAACTCTTTTCAAAGGAATGATTTAAAGAATAGACTAACTATGGATTACAGCGACGATGAATTTGATTTGGAACAAGAACTCCTCAAGTACAGAAACGTTGTATTGTCAGCCTGTACATCTCTTGGTGGCTTAGAAAAGAGAAAGGTTTCAAATTTTGAAAAGAGTGTCTATACAGATGAAAAACTGGAAAAGGGATCACAAAATGGTTTCGAATACGTATATATCAAAGGAGATGAATGTTTGGAGTGCCTGAAAGATATAAAAAGATACATTCGACTTGACGAACTAAGTGGGGAAAAACTTGTTTTAAAATGGCTTTCTGAATGGAGTGTTTTTAGTCGAGATTTAGTTCCTATTTTTAAATCAAGTGCGAATAGTTGGTTAGAGTTTGAAGGGATCGACGATCGTCCTTGGTTCAGTTGTGATGAAGGAAGAGGAGATGAATACAAAGCAATGACTTTGTGTAGTAAGTTTTTTAAAAGATATTCTCCTATACACCATTATTTATTAACACAAAGTCATTCCTTCCAAATGTTTTAATCAATATTTTTGTAGTGGATTTGTTTGTATTTATGACATGGAGTATGGACAACGAGGAAGCTGACACCAGAGAATCATTTGAAAGATCACTCAGAGAGTACAAAAAGGCTTTTTGTGAGAATAGCGCCATGTCATTACTGATACAAGTTGCTGCAAGAATTTTTGAAGTTCCTGTTGGAAGAAGAACGGATAAGGATAAAATGCTACTCCAAGGGAGTCTCTATGTTATTCGCAATCTTCTTGGAATCAGAGATCCATTTGTTTCCAGTGAAGCTTATGGCTTAAAGCTTGCTAATACAAGTTTACAAGATTGGATGATTCAAGTAATGGACGAAGAGTGTGGAATTGACTTATTTATTGTTGCGGGATCTTCAATGGATGATAAAAATATGAAAGTTTATACTCCAATAGTTTTAGATGTGTTTTATAGCCTGTATCAACGTGTATCGGTAAGTTCGTTGATGGGAAAAGGAAAGGATATCTCTTCGGTTGAGGAAATCACAAACTCTTTTAGCAAATCTAAAGGATTTGGGATGAGACCTGGTAGACACAATAGGTTTGGGAGTACATATGCTGGTATTTTTGAACAAGGTAAACTGGTCCCGATATTTAATCCAATAGAGGCAATGAAAATATTTGCTAAACCTTTAAAAAGATCAAGAAAACCATTACAAAGAAAAGTAAATGCAGAAATTGAGAAATCAATTAAAACAAAAATCGATGATGAAGAAAGGGAAATTAGTCCTGAAGCTTCAGAAATTCTAAAAAAAACAGCACTTTCTTTTATAAAGAACTGTTTTGGATCATTATTTCCTGTTTTATTAGAAGATCTTGAACTTCAAAGAGATTCTTTAGATGAAACTGGAAGACTACGATTATTGTATATGACAGGATATTTTATCGACTTTTTCATTTCAATGTATCAAATCCAAAGAAGACAGGCAGAATCTTCAAATCTTAGATATATTATGGATAACCCAGAAAAAGATGATAATAAATTGGATTTCCCCTATATCAGCGCTGTTACTAACCAAGGTGGAATAGGAATGTGTTTAAGGCAGCTTAGTGATGGGTTAGAATCCCAAAATTTACCACAAACTCAAGCTGCGATGTACTGCTTCAGGTCAATATTAAAAGCTATCAGAGAAATGTCATTGAGTTCAAATCCAGACTATATTGATTCTAGTACATATATTCAAAGTAACCTTTTTTATGATGGATCTGTTCTTGACTTGATGATAAAAATCAGTGGTTCTTTCAAACCTACAAAACACACGCTTGGGTACGTTATTGAAATGATACGCACAGTTGACGAATTTATTGAATCACTCAACGAGTATTCAACTCAAAAACAAAGTATGTATGTCAAGAAAAAGGCACACAGGAAAAAGAAAAAGAATGCCGAGAAAAAATCCAATAAAAGAAACGAGAATGAAACAGATAAAACAGATCTCCAAAAGGAACCAGGAGAAAATCAAAATGATGAAAATAATATTGAAAAACAAAAGGAAGCTACTAATGAATTAGAGGAAGGAAAATCAGATACCCTTCAAGAATCAGTTGATAACAATGAAAGTGATAGCGATAGTGATCAACAATCAAGTGATGATGATAGAGCATATAGAGATATTAGATTTGATTTTTCAAACTGGTTGAAAGCTTTTGCCATCCAACCAGTAGCAAATACATATGCTAGCTTGGTCAAAGCGTGCTTAATTCTCAAAGGGGGTGAACTAAAAGCACTGTCAAAGATGATATACAGAATTGCTGTTATAGCAAACAAGCCACATGTATTTTTTAAGAAAAAGATATTTACTGATTTTTATAACTTTCTAACAAACTACAGTTCTATAAGAAAAAACAAATCTACAGATTCGGTATGGCTTAGTGCTTTGGCAGATTTGCAGGATGATTTGGCATGGATTTTCAGAGAATACTTTAAAATTTATAAATATATAAACTTTAATAACACACAGCCTAAAGAAACTCCAGCTCCACAAAAGCAAATGGATATTAATGATATATCAGATAACGAATTCAGTGATCTACTTGATAGTATTGCCAGTGGTGAAGGTACTTCAAACATTCAAAACACTTTGGAAAATCAAAGTGATAATGAATCTCAGCAAACTCAAAAATCTGTAGAAATTAAAGAAAAAAATGTTCGTGGAGTGAGAAAAGGTGAGTTGATGTTGTTTGAAGATAAAGCAAGTTATATCAGGTTAAAGTCATACTTGGATGAAAGCTCCCTTGGAACCAATATTAATAGATATCCACTACAACAAGAACAACTACATTATGATGACTACCCCAACGATTCTGATTATTCTGATGATAACTACAATCCAACCAGCAAAGACTCCAACCTGAATATCCAGGATGATACTGATATTCAAACGCAACTTTCACTTTTAAAGGGAATAGATAAGAGTTTACTCACTTGGAAGCAAAAAGCTACTATATCCATCAAAATTTTAAAGGAACTAGGAAAGCAAAACTTGCTCGATTTAATACAAAAGGTAAATTCTTTAAATTTTTTCTTTACTCGAATCAAACATTAATTCTCTGACTAACATCAATGATTTCATGATTAGGAAATGGATAATTGTATCAAAACAAGGATAAAAGACAAATCAAAGGACAAACTATCTTACTCCCAAGAAGATGATTCTGATCTGAGTGATAATGAGTTGGAATTGGCAATGAAAACTTCGGATTATGTTTTTGAAGTTTCGAGTGATAGCACAATTGATAAAGATACATTACAAGACGAAAACTTTTTAGAATTATTATCCCTATTGCATATAACAAAGAACTCAAATTCTGAGGGTGATTCATATACAATCATCGGGTTGGAAAGCACAGAAGATATAAGTGAAAACCTCGAATTACTAAGGATTTTATGTGCAAATGATACAATTGATGAGGAAATCTTGGATAAAATGAATACAAGTATTCCATCAAAAGATAGAGCCAAATCAACAGATAAATCTTCATCTAATGGAAAACCAAAACCAAGAACCAATGGCAAAAAACGGATGAGAGAATCAAGTAGTTTACACAAAAGATTTAGTGCAAAGAAATTCGCATCAGAAAATTCAGCGGAATTGGAAAATACATTGGACAAGACTATTCCTGGAGCAACAGATACAAGTAGTAGTGATGACAAAGAGTATACAAAAGTTCCAGAGGGTACCAAGCTTACAAAGAAAACAAACCGGGCTGAACCACAATCTTCCAATTCTTCTGGCACAGATTCAGAATTGGAAGCTAATCCTGTAAGAGTGTCATCGTCTGCGATTAAACAAAGATCTGCAATAACAAATGATTTTCTAGAATCTTCTGAGGATGAAGATGGTACAAACTCCATTTTGAAAGGTGTACCAAAATCTGGAGTATCTGGAGGAAGTAAAACAACTGATTCTAAGCTTTCTCAAAAAGATTTCAGGGAACGTGCCTTAGACCTTAGAAGACGGTTGATCAAGGAAAAATCCAAAAGAGTTCTTTTAAGACGTGACAAATATTCAGATGAGGATGTTGAAAATTAAACCAAACCACGTAGCTAAATTTTGTAAAATGCATTTCTTACTTTCAGAACAGTGGATTTTTTACTTTTTAATAATATTTTTAAGATGTTTTATGCGTAAAAGTTTAAATAAAAGATTTATTGTTTCTATATTGCAACTAATTTCCATTTTGGTTTTGTTGTTCAAGGTTTTCTCCAGTTTTATCATTCTCAGCTTTTTCAAGATTTTGAAGTTCATCATCTATTTCAACAAGACGTTCTATTATTTCTTGTTTTCTCACATCCAGGATTTGAACATATTCGTGATGTGTTAGCGTTTTCAATGGAAACCATTTAGGAAATTTATCCAAAACACCCTTTTCTGCAAACCTTCTCATTTTTCCTCCTACGCTTGTTGGTTCATATTCAACATCCACATACATATTAGAATTATCTTCACTTTCGCTACTTCCATCGGTGTTTATATTGTTTTCGCTTGTAGTATTTTCATTTATTTCAAGTTTTTTGAGTATGAACCGTTGTCTGTATCTATAAAAGCTTGTATAAATCTTTTGTGTACCATAACTCACTACACCCAGCATAGCCATCCCAAAAACTATACCCTTTTTTCCTCCTGAATTCGAATAAACAATTAATTGGATTCAAAACAAAGATAATTTTGGTTTATAAAAATAATTGTTAGTTGCGAATATTAACTAAGGATGACTTGCCTGTTATTCCTCCAAAAATCCCTCCAGTCAAAATACCAGCTGTAGTGCTGCTAAACAATTCATCTGAATCTTTGGTTTGTGAAGGTTTTATCTGATAAGCTACATTCTTCTCCCGCTGTTCAAATAGAAGACTTTGTCTTGCAACTATTGAAAATCATTCAACAAATTGAATCTTTTGATAAAGTATGGGACAATTTCAATGATTATCTTTCGAAAAGTGTAATACTGAATGAAATATCTTACCAAAAAAAAGTAAACCAATGGCTCCCCAACTACCTGCCATTGCAAAGGCAGGTTTTCTAATTGGTCTAACATACTTTAGTATAGCGTATGAAGCTCCTAATGATCCACCGATAGCGGCTGATTTAGAGGAAAAGTAGAAAAGTTGTGAATTGGATTTTGAATGATACTTGAAACTTAGATTAGATTTTTAGAGTATCAAAGCTTACAGCATGTGAGCGTCCCAAGAATGATCTTATTTCTGGATTCCTTATCAGTAAATATATTTGGCATTATTTGGATCAGTTAGACAAAAAGAAATCATTAGAAATAAAAAAATATTTGATCTAATAAACAAATCAGGTGATATTGAATTTGTCTATAAAATCGTCTACAATCCAGTCCAAATCCATTTTCTTTTTTGATAACACAACA
>MBFT01000469.1:42816-53233 GCA_003086725.1 Furculomyces boomerangus | reverse complement strand
GAACTGTGAGCTTACAAGTCCTTGGCCATCAACAAAGAAATTGGAGTTTGCGTTAGTCATATTAAATATATTGGAGATAAAAGATCAGTATTAGTAAAATTTTGGTTGAAAAGATATCCGAAAATTTCTGAGGCGTGGAATGAATTAAGAAAAAAGTCAAAATATTCTATAAACCAACAGAATAAGTAAATGATCTTTCTTTAAATTCGGCGAAATTAATTTTCGGAGTTTAATATCAGTGAACAGAGACGGTGTTTGCTGGACTATTTATATTTTTTTGTAAATATTAACATGAACTTTTTTTTATTGTGACATGACGTTTTCATTATCAAAGTCACTCAGTTGAAATGCAATTTTTCTTTAAAAACAATTGGATGGTCATTTGATTGTTATTGGCTATAAAGAACAATAAAAAAATAACAACTTTCTATTTGTTCGGGTCGAAGTATTGAAAATCTTCCAAGTAAAACATTGGTGCAAATTTCATTTCCAGTTATCATTTACTCCAATGAGCAATTTTTACAACTTTTATAGTATAATGATTAGTATACAGATTCTAATTATAAAAACGAACAATTGAGTACTAACAAAGAATATCAAAGATATTTCGATTTAAACTATAAACAAATTTATGATACCAAACTCTTCTAACAATAATACAAACTTTTTTTTATACCCAGTACTTTTATATTTTCGAAACCTTAAGAAGCTACAATAAGTTCTTTCGAGTTTACGGGGTTAATTAGTATTACCCAAAAGTTGATGTTTTTTAAGACCATTTTCAATCAAAATCGATTTCACAAATCTGCAAAATTTATGATTGTTTAGCTTTTTCCTTCAAGTGATGTTTTTACTGAATGTTTCTCAGTCAAAAAACATCTTATGCTGAAGCAGATATTTTCAATCATGGCCCCAAAAACTCGCCCATAAATCTACCCAATCTTTCATCCTTTGCAAAGTCAAAAGGTGTAATAAAATCTGTAATACTTTAATTCTTGTTTGCCAATATTAAATCTATTCAGTTGAAATACAATACTGGTTTTTTGAAGCTAATTCCATTGAGTATTTCTTCTCTGTAAAATCACTTAAAAACTTTCTTTTGTTTTTTTTATCCACACTGTAGTTGAATTGAGTCTAGTCTAGGATTGATTTTGGGTGATATACTAAACATGTTCGTTTCAATACAAAATACAAAGTCATAAAATAGGTTGATTGATAACATTTTTTTTATTTTTTTCTCTGGCCAATCAGTATGTCACATTTTTTCTGGATTTTTATTCGCTGATCCTGATACAACATCAACCTTGATTAAAATATTAAAATCATTGAAAAAGCCAAGAAATAATTACTATTCTTTTCTTTATTAGATTATCGTTAATCTTGATCAATTTCATTGAATATCTTTTGATTTTATATTTCAGTTTAAGAAAAGATGAGCAACCAGTGGGGATCCAATAGAAATCCTGACTTTGTCAACATGGCCAGGAACATGATCAACAAAAACATGGGTTTTGGTAAAGGTGGTGGCGCACCTCCAAAGGTACCAAAAGGTTTGATATTTTTGGCAGCAGGCGTTGGGTTGGGTATATATGCTATCAGAAAAAGTTTATACAATGGTAAATCTTTTATAATTTTTATTTATAGATCCAATATAAATTCTAAAATCTCATGAAAATTGTTCTGAGATCTGAAAATAATCTACTCGATTTATCATATTTGCAAGCTGAAACTCTTTTGAAATATTTTGAATAGTTGATGGTGGTCACAGAGCTATCAAATACTCTCGTGTATTTGGTGTTGTTGATGAGATCCATGGTGAAGGAACACATTTCAAAATCCCTTGGATTGAAACACCCATTATCTACGATGTTAGGGCCAAGCCCAGAAGCATTCAATCTCTAACAGGATCGAAAGGTAACTTTTTAAAAACAATTACCTTTTCTTTAAATTGTCTGCTTGTGTTTTTTTTCTTTGTGAATATTTTCTGCTTTTATTTAGATTACTAACTAGATATATATTTTCCCCATAGATTTACAAATGGTCAACATCACCTGCAGAGTTTTGGCAAAACCATTGGTCAACTCTTTGCCCACTATTTACAAAACACTTGGAACAGACTATGATGAGCGTGTTCTTCCTTCGATTGTAAATGAAGTTCTCAAAAGTGTTGTTGCACAATTCAACGCTTCACAGCTTATTACTCAGAGAGAAAGGGTACATATAAAATATTATTAACCAAGAATATTATTAAACATTTGTTGTTTTGTAGGTCAGCAGACTTGTCCGTGAAAACTTGGTTAGACGTGCTCTCGTGTTCAACATTGTACTCGATGATGTTTCTTTGACACATATAGCATTTAGTCCAGAGTTTACTGGTGCTGTAGAGGCAAAACAAATTGGTAAGACTGGTTTGAAGAATACTGTATTTTTTATTTGGAGTGGTTTATAAAATTTGAAATTTAAAATAGCCCAGCAAGATGCTCAGCGTGCGGCGTTTATTGTTGACCGTGCCCGTCAAGAAAAACAGTCAACTATTATTAAAGCTGAGGGTGAGGCAAAATCCGCTGAATTGATTGGTGAGGCCATCAAAGGGCAACCAGGGTTTATACAACTCCGTCGCATTGAAACTGCTAGAGAAATCGCCAACATTCTTCAAGGTTCAAGCAATAGAATCATGTTGGACTCAAGCGAACTCATGCTTAATCTTAGCGAAGCTTCATAGTTAAATTGATTTGATTTTTATTTTTATACAAATCACTGATTTGAGAATAGGTGATTATTGGATAACTATCTATATAACCATAGTAGTTGTAATAAAACTCTTGAATATTAATTTAATGAGTAAAATTATACACAAAGTTTGCATTCCCGATTTGTACTATTTATTTTAATTTTGTTGATCGTTTGTTGTCCTTTTGGATCTGTTGAGATTCTGGTTGTATATTAGTTCTGCCTTTTCTTTTTTTGCCATGATGGTCAAGACTTCAGCTTCAAGCTTTGATTTTTCATTCATCAATTCTTTTCTATAATTTCAAAATCATTTAAATTCTAAGAATTTCAGTGTTTAGCTGTCATTTTAGAGAAATTGACAATTACCTTTGTTTTTGGATCTTCTCAATAGAATAGTTCTCATAATTTAGGGGTTTGCTTTTGTTTTCCTTACTCTTTTGTTCGGATACTTTTTTCAGTTCGATTCCGCCCCAAACCCCCAGAGGAATTATGGTTGATAAGAGTGTTATCTTTACGTTTTTTTTGCTTAGAATTGAAGACATTATAGCTTAATATCTAGATAGGGTATTATTTTTATGAAAGCAAAGATAATTGGGTGGTATATTGGTTTGACAGAATATGAACGTGTTTACTTTAATGCAAGCTTTGTTATAGTTTGATAGTATTGTGATTAAAAGTTTGGTTAGATTTTTTAAGTAAAAATATTTTTGAAAACATCAATTTTTGGTTTAAAATCCTATTGGATAGTAAATTTTTAAAAAATATGATTTGCTTATAGTTGAGTTATTACTTTTTCCTTTTATCATTGGCTACTTTTATATACAAAAAGTGGCTCTAAACCATTCTTTTTATTTTACATACTTTACATTTAGTAAAAACTCTTCACTTTGTATATAAAACATAAGCCTCGTTTAATATATCACCTTTAAATATCCAAGCCATTTAACCTCTTTATTAGTTTGAAAAATAACATAATGACTAAAAATTCGGCAGCAAGCTCCCTCGAAATCACAAATTTGGAATCAAGTTTACTCAATGATAATTCTATTCGTGAGAGTCAATCAACTTTTGTAGGCCAAAATCAAGCAGCTCCACGAGCTTCAGATCATTCCAAATTTGTCTACTATACTTTTGCTCTCTGTGGTATCTCATCACTTCTTGGCTGGAATGGTAATTTAATCTTTTATTATATCTATATTATCAATATTAATTTAATGGGTTTTTATTGTTAGTTATTATCACTTCTTTCCCATTTTTTGCCGCAGTATTTAAAGGCAGTCCTTATGAAACATCTTTCAGAAACCATTTTTCCATGGTATTTACATTTGTTGGTTTGGTTTCTTTGCTTTACTCTCTGGCTACTCAGAAAAGGGTATTACTATTGTTTCTATAAAACAGACAACTGACATATATTTTAACTATAAATTTTCTTTTTAAAATTATTATAGGGAAATAATGAAAAGAGAATAGTTGTTGGGTTTATCGTAAATGCAATAGTGTTCGTATGCTTTTCCATTTATCCATTTATTGGACCTTTTAAGGGAACAGTTGGATTTGGTGTTGCTATATTTTTGGTTCTAATAACTTCTTGTGCAACAGGATATTTACAAACTCCAATGTATGCATTAGGGTCAATGATGCCACAAACTTATATGCAAGGAATGATGAGTGGACAGGCCATTGCTGGTATTGTTTCTTCAGCTACACAGCTAATTGTTGGTTATATAACAATTTCAAGTAAACCCAAGGATGGCGAATCCAACAATGAACTTACATCAGGACTGAAAATACGTACTTTTATCTCGTTTTTACTTTCTGCCATTGTTGTTGCTGTAACTATCGTTATGTTCCTATCGATCAAAAAGTATCCTATTTACAAAAGCTGCACAAATCCTCCGTCTTCACTCCCAAACGAGGTTTCTTTAGATGCTACTCCGGTAATTGACAATGAACAAGAAAATTCTACTGATCTGACCCAATCTAAAAGTGAAATCAGGGTGATTTATGAAACATTTCTTGAGGTCAAACACTATTGTAATGCCCTATTCATGTGTTTTTGTACCACGCTGGCCGTATTTCCATCTTTGACAGCAGGTGTAATATCTGTTGGTGGTAAACTAGGAGTTTCGCTACTGACAGAATGGCATTTTGTAATGTTTAATATTGGCGATTATATTGGCCGGTTTTTCGCTCACTATGTTGAAGGAATCACAGATTTTGTTTTCAAGTTTGGTTCCATCCTTGCCAAAATTTTGGTTTCTGTGGTATCAAGAAACCGGACCAGTCCATATTATCCAACACGCGAGCGTATATACATGTGGTTCCTGTTGATTTTCTCATATGCTAGATGGCTCTTCCTTCCAATTTTCTTTGCAGCGAATTTGGCTTGTAAACCAAATCCAATAATTAGTGGTAAGTTTTTATTTAAATCCGACTTGAATTTTTTCATACCTTTTTTTAGATCCAAGCAGCAAAAACTTCAAAGATGCGTGGTTTTTGATCTGTATACTTCTTCTTGGAATCACAAACGGATTCATTGCTTCTTGTATAATGATGGTGGGTCCAAAGCAGAGCAAGAACCCTCCAGTTGCTGGAACTATATGCGGATTTTTCTTGACATTTGGACTAGCTTTCGGTTCAATCATGTCCTTCATAGTGGTTAGTGGCGCTTGTTAACCTAATTTATAGACATCCTCAATAAAATCAAGTCCAAATATAGAATATAATCACATTAAAATATTTATTGAAACAAATTAAAAATATTTTGACCCTAAGGTTGGTTTATTGATCACCAATAGTCATATAAAGCCAACAAATAAAAAGTTATCAAAATCTCACAGATGATCCACCACTAGGTGTTGGCTCAAGGAATTATTTCATTTTGCTTTAGTCTCATGCTTGTCAATTTCAATATTTGGATCGTTATCTCATATGTTAGAACCATTTTCGCTACTCTTTGGGTCAGGCATAGTGACTTGAATACCTTTAGAGTATTGGAATAGAGTAATTTTTATATAGTATTTGCTGTTTAAAAAAAGCCTAGAAAAAACATTTTCTGAATGTAACTTGGATAACACGAACAAAAAAGGAGAACATATGTTTACCAGATTCAAAAATGAAATTAAACTTAATTGAAGACTGGAAGAAAACACGAAACAAAAGCTAATTATGGACTAACATAGAAATTAACTAGTGTTATATAAACCCTGGAGAATTAGATAATAAAAACCTTGTATTCAACTTTTAATAACCAACCTGGTCCAAGTTAAAGACCATTTAAGCCTCGTACCACAAAATTAAATTTTCAGATGGTTTATAGATTTGAAAAAACATTTTCTTAATCGCGAATTTGATAGGATAGTTCAATAATAAAAATGTTGGGAGAGACAACAAATGTTGGGAGAAGAGACAACAAATATTGGGAAGAGAGATACAAATGTTGGGAAGAGAAATAGAGACTTTTGGAAGACATTATTTTCTTCATGAAAAGGAAACCATATAAAAAATGTACTAATTGATTTTGTTTGCTTGAAAATAGACCAACTTTATAAATCTGTTGGGATTAAAGCGTGTTTCTATTGATCAGTACAGAATTTGTAATTTTTTACTTTGTTTATTGAATTTAACTACATCATCACAGAATCAATACTGTGCAATCGTCAGCAGTATTCAGTTTATATCATGCCATAGTGGATATTGTCACTCGACACCCCCAACCAATCTAGACGCCATTTTCGTGCGGCCAGTTAGAATATATATAAAATAGTCTAAATCCCAACTTTGGAATATAACCACGTTAAACTATTTATTGAAACAAACTCTTTTCGCCAAACTAAAAAATATTCTCAAAGTTTTCTAGTTTGCAAAAATCTCTATAATAATATAAATCCCTATTTATCTGTGTTTACCCACGAACATTATAACCCAATACTATTAACATCAACACCATATTTTCAAAAGATCCTGTTGAGAAGCTATAGCCTCCCTAAAAATCCATCTGGCTTTCTGTCAGACTATAATCGAAACCGCCACCTTTTGTCCCACTCTGATTCGGAGTATATATTGGCGTGATAGGACTATTTGTAGACAAACCTGTAAACGCAAGCACGTTGGGCGAGTTGCTATTGGATAATGAAATCAGGGGGAATGTTGTCTGTTGCCCATGCAACAAAGGTATTTGGTTCATGATTTTGTGTTCATTGTACTTCATTATGAGCTGCACAATCTCTTGGTACCCATTTTTGGCTGCAAGGTACAACGAATCAGTTCCTGAATGTGTTTTTAGATCAACCGATGCACCAACACTAAGCAAAAAGCTCGCCATTTGGAATCTCCCAAAACAACAAGCAAAATGAAGAGGCGAATACCCACTACGATCAATTTCATCAACATTTGCACCACAAGCTGTCATAAATTCAATCAATTTCTGCATTCCCATCAATGAGCTGTAATGTAGAATACTTCTAAGAGATAGGGGATGTTGACAAGATAATCTAACAATATCCAACTCACCAACATTGTACAATTGGGATAATATGTTCACTATTCTTGTTTCCATACCAGCCAAATCCCGCAAAGAGCTTGAAATGCGTAGAGCGTTTAATTGAGATGCGAATATCTGACCACCAGCACTTGATGGGTCCATTTTAATAAGCGAGTTTATGTCAGAGTTGGAAGACAGTAACCTCTCCCAACACTGGTCATCATTCAAGTTAGTTAAAAAGTTGTTGTTTTTCAAAAGTTTGCTGATTATAGACATTGTCTGAGATCTATCGAGGATTTTACCGCGCAACGAAATAATGTGTAGAACAAGTATAAGTAACTGTTGATCCGTATCTTCAATATAGAAGAAATTTGGTGAATTTCTTGTCGCTTCTATAAATCGCAACTTTTGCAGGCGATCATTTGATAGCACTTGGTTAACTGGGGCCACAACAACCGAAACAGGTCCAGGTTTTATTCCAGGAGGTAATACACATTCGATATGTGTGTTTGAAAACACATTAATACATGAAGCAGCCGTTTCGTTAAAGTAAACACAGCTATCAAGGTCAAAGCCCGATCCAATAATTTGTATAACCAATCCGCCTGCAATGGGTCCATTTTGTGGACTAACAGAAGTTATATTTCCAAATCTAATCTCGGACATGAGATTGTTATTACTCACACTTCCTAGAGCAAACAGCTCCATACCTTGACCAATCGCACCTGTGTTTGGTTCGCCAAAAGTACTCATTCTTCTGACATTTGATACTGCATCTCGCATATTTAACTTATCACTGTCAGAATTCAAGCTCATTTTGCTTACTAAATTTGTAGCATCGGTTGATACATTCCTTGAGTGAGAAAAAATTGAAGATGCGGGTCTGCTAAACGTAGATAATTCATTGCTGAGAGGTGGTACTTCAGTTAATCCATGTGGACCTCCTCCGCTGCCTATTGCCATTAAAGATGGTGACATTCTGACCAAGTTATTTAAGCGTTTATCACCTTCATTAATGATGGATTCCTTCTGTTGCTTAAGTTTGATTCCTTCTCTGTTGTAGTCAAATTTACCTAGTACTTTTCTGTCGACCTTAAGCTTGTTAGATTTGTGGTCGTCAGTAATCATTATGGGTGGTGACACTACAGATGCCAATGTATCGCCTTTGTAATCTTTAATTGAAAACACAATGCAGAATCCAACCTTTTCGTTATGGTGTCTACAATAGCATATAATTCTTGTCGGTAGAACAACTTCACCTTTCGAAAAGTCAAGAAGATCAAAACAATTGAAAATAATCGAGCGCTGACTTTCTAATGCAAGTCTCTTCTCATCCCAATCGTTTTCCATGATTCCCGTAAGGACAGGCTTATCTGATCTGGTTTCAGAACCAGTATCGTCTACACTGCTTATATAGGGGCTATTTAAATTGGTGCTAAGTTCGTTATTTACACCTTTCAAGTTTCTGTAGTCCTTTCTACGAAGGGACCTTTTGTACTCACGTCTTATGCAGTTTATGCAGACCTTCACTTCATGAGATATATCACTTGAGGATATTAATCTTGTTTCGAGTCTCAGAACATGTTGATCGGTGGCCGGCATTGCGTGGCTGTGTTCAAATCCTTTGTTTAGTTTATGTTTAAACTTGTCACGAGAAACCGAAAGCTCTGGAAGTAGAAGGTGTGACCAAAATTTAACAGGTTTATTATTTGCATCTAAGAGTCTTAGTGTGATTTTAATTTGTGTTTCAACCCGGGATTTAGCATTTTCTGATGGTATTCCCAATATATCCAATTTCAATCCTTCAGCCTTGATTTTTTCGGACTGTGTAATAAGTTCAGGGTCAGGAGTTGATCCGACTCGTAGTTTATTCGAGTGAAAGAGATGAACGTTTGAAGCATGATCCTATTTAGAAAAAAATATCAAAAAGTTGGGTTATATTGTCAAAAATCAAATAAATTTAAGAAATAATTACCTTTGTGTTTAAACTCTGGCTAGAAGATCTTGCATAGTTACTCATAAAGCTACTACCTTTTAAAGTTGGTTTTGAGGAAACATCAATATTAGATAAACTGCTTATTTTTGAAATGGAGTTGTAAGGATATTGAGGGCTATCTACACTAAGCATATTAAATCCGTTGATTCCGCTGAAGCTTCTAATGCTAGTTGCAGGGCTATCACATCCAAAGACGCTAGAGAAGCTGGCTTGGCTAGCATTACTGTATACTTCACTGCCAGCATCGCTACTAATACCTATTCCTTCCAAATCTCTGTAGGTGAAATTTATACTATTTTCAAAAAAGGTTTCATCAAATTCATTGGAATCCATTTGACTAAAGTCAAATCCTCCTGACATTTGGTTTAGAATTTGAGAAATATCTGGATCGTTTAGGAAATCGTTTTCTTGGGTACTAGTTGGTGTTTGTATATTCAATGGATTAGCGTGGACGTCGTTATAGCCACCAATATCTGGCTGTGTAAGCGACTCTATATCAACTAGGTTGGTAAGTTTTTCGATGTCTATAGTACCATCGAATCCATTTTCAATGTTGTTGTTTGGCTTGGTTGTTGAAATATTATTTATGTCAGCATTCGGGTTAGTATTTGGTAGTAAATTTGTTGGGTTGTTGCTAAAGGAAAAGCTGTGGAAATTGTTATAGTCAAAGTTGTCATAAGTTTTGCTACTTGGATATCCAGATATGGTTGAGGGGACTGGCTGTAGTTTGGTATAATTTTGATTTTCGAGAATACCCGTTTCAGATTTGAGACTTCCGGGGTTAAATTTTTCAAGCTTTGGAGTGAATCTTTCAGTGATTTGGAGGGGGCTTGTTCTTGAGCCATCGTTGCGGGATTTATTGTACAAAGCTTGAGTTAGATTTTTTTTCTCGGTTTCACCAAACTTTCCAGAATCGCTTATCTTTTCTATTAAGCGGTCGATTTTTTCAGTAGTTATTCTGTATCGAGGATCAGCTGAGTCAAAGCTGGTTGATTCTTTGTTATTTTCTGAGCTTTTGCTACTCTTTGTAAGAAGATTTTTGATGCCTTTATACATTTCTTGGATTCAGGGAAGTGAGTAGCTAACTGTTTGAAAGAAATTATCTGGGGGTAAAAGAGGTATAAGAGGCAGATGGTTCAGCGGGCTAGAGTGTGAATGGAAAAAGATTTTGAAGCTGAAGCAAAAGGGGGACTGAATGGACAGTATTT
>MBFT01000469.1:27610-41064 GCA_003086725.1 Furculomyces boomerangus | reverse complement strand
AACTATTTTCAAGTGTCACCAATTTATAAATCTAAATTTAAAAAAGTACACTAGTGTAACCTTACATAAAGCTAAAACATAAATAGGGAGAGAGATGGGAAGGAAGAAACAAATGTATAAAACTCCAATATTCCTTTCAAGATAAAGAGAGAGCTTTTTTTCCTCGTTCGTTTTTCTAAAGCTTATTTCGCAACAAACTTTTGCTCACCTTGATAAAAAAATCCCACACAAAGACGAAAATCAGTCACAATAATGAAAATAGTTTTCCAACTACAAATTCAAGGTCAAAAAGGTGCATAAAATTTATAGCCAACAAGAAATATTAAACTTTCAAAAACCAAACTATTATGTAACCAGCATTGCCACTAACAATCATTCATTTGCTCTATTCGTAGCTTGAAATCGTATGTTAATATTTTTTGCCCCAAATTTTATTTCTTTTTTATATTACCATAGAATTTTTAACACCAAAGCTCCAAAGCTATTAACGGAATAAAGTTCTGGCAAGTGTTTGGTCAAAAATATACCAAGTTGAAATTGCTGTTAATTTTTTACGATAATTTAACTCCCAAAGAAGAAATTTTGTCCCAAAACAAAATTTATTCATCTTAAATTGAATTGGGAGTTTCGAGGTTGGGACGAATGTCTTGGTACACAAAAAAAAGTATTATAACCCGAACAGAGCTTATAATTACATAAAGCCTTCTATTTTTATCAAGATTTTCTCCCATTTTCCTTTGATTTATTTCTAGTTTTCTAATATTTATTCATCCTTTCCTATCAAAGTTTTAATCAAATATTTCATAAATCTTGTACAGTTGAAAAACCCAACCTTTTTAAAAAGGTAAATATATTGAAAAATAACCACAAAAAACTTGATGGCGTTATGTTAAGCTGAATTATAGTTCAAGGAGTGGAGGTGGTTAAATATATTAAGAATGCAATATGAATTGAATAAAATAAAGAAAGTTCAAGAAAAAAATTGGTAAAATGGAAAAGATGGCTTTCGATTCTAACTTAGGATTATTGAAAGCCATATTAAAAAACATCAAAACCAAAAAGTGTCTGGATTAACAAATCGTACATGTATACCATTATGTGAAATCATTATATAACGACATTTGACCGAAAAAAGGATAAGAAGTAAGCCAACTACTGACGGTTTGTAGCATACATTAATTGTACACATATTTATAACTTTAAACTACAAAAACAACACAACGAGCATATTTTACAACTTGAAAAAGAAACTTAATAATTATTAGACTAACTATAAATTGAATCAGGTTTACATTTTCTACGAAAGTTGTATTAAGAATTAAATGAATTAAACTAGAAATAAAAAACTCGTACATCTATAGAAACCGCTAGGGATAACAATAAATCACAATATATAGCTTTTTAAACACAGTTGATATGGATTTAAGCCAACTTGTACTATATCTCTTGTATGTTCTTTACCGTTTTCATTGGTGTAAATTTTCATTTTATATCCAGAGCTTACACTTGTACTTCAACACTTTTTTGTCTAATAGAGCCGCCATAAACCCTCATTGCGTCTGTGCTACAGTATTTTATCCAAATGGGTGATTCTAATAGATCAACTCTGTTCGCTAAACTTTGGTCATAATCAAACCAAAATGCCACACTGTTCAAAAATATCTGTTGAGCAAAAATCATTAAATCAATTCAATCAAATGTTAATTTGTCGTTTATTCTTCATATAATTATAAACAAAAAAACGAAAATATTTTTTAGAGTTGATTAACACCACATTGCCTAAGTATATTTTATTAATGTAGTTTTATAAACACTTTTCATTCCTACTTAAACCCACAAAATGAACGAAATTATAGAATTAATAGATTCTGATGATGAATTTCCCACAAACCTCGCTCCAAAAAACCAAATCAACCAAGCGTACACACAAAATAGCACTCATCCAACTCTCGAAACTTTCATTTTACCAGAACAAACCCCATTAAACACCTCATCAAAAACAGGTCTTTTAATAGAAATCGATGATTCTAACTATTCCCCGGATCGAATTCTTAATCTACATTTACCAGCACCTGTCATCTCTCCAAATCAGCCACAAACCCCAACCCACAATAAAAACAACATTCGCAAGGTTCAAAATAATTCCGATGAACAATCTTTAATAGTATTATCAGATGAAGAGATAACTCCGAGAAAAAGAAGCTTTCAAGAAACTGGATTTCTAAGTAAAGAACTAATTCAAGGTATGTGTTTTTACTCAACTACTATACAATAAATAAAATGTTTTTACTTGACATCACAAAAATAACTCTTTTAGTCCAAAATTTATATTCTTTCCAAATCCTTGAATATTAATTTGTTTTTATTAAAATAGACAGAGAAAACAAAAGACCTCGAAAGGATTCTTTTGATAATCCTTGGGCCCAAAAAGTATGGGTTTATATAGGCGGAGTTGAGTGTAGTATCTATGACTTTAAAATCGCAAATTTTGTACTTGAAGATAGTCCCTTTATGTACTACCCAATAAGGTTAAAACTAAGCGGAAATATCATTCCAGATATCCTTGTGTACGACTGCAACTCTCAAGTAGACTACGGACATATAGAAAAACAATACAGCCAAATATTAGGCCCGCTAATTAGTAGCGGACATCTCAAAGTATCTGGTGCTTTTTACTGTAATGCAATGTCAACAAAAGTCCCAATTTTAATTTCTTGTTTTACACAAAGAGAAAACATTCCAATGATCGAACAATATCTAATTCGTATCAGCTCATACAAAAAAAACTATCCTCCGCTAGGAATTGCTGAAGAACAAGGAGATCTAACTATTTGCGTAGGTGGGTATGGAAGTATCCCAAAAAAAAGTATTTTTGCAAACACTAACTCTGAAAAAAATCAATTTGATAAACGATTGTTTAGAGAAATGTATATGAAGGATTTACTTGGCCCATTGGCGATACCATCAAGCCGTTATTTGAGTTCATCTTCGAATAAATTTTCTGTAAACACTTTGGGTTCAACAGAATCAATGCAAGTTTTCGAAGATGGAACAAATACGGATAGTAAGCTGGAATCTGTTTTTAAAGATTTGAACTACAAAAAGCGATACAAGAACTTCAAAGATAACAACAATGTTAACAATGGAAAAGATAATTCAGCTAAAAATAATACCAAAATAAGAGCCTCAAAATTACCAGAAGGCTATGTTGAAATGCATGCTGAAGAGGATTCTCTAAATGTACGCAGCTCACATTCTTTAAACCACCTTAAAAATCCTAACGGAGAAAAACAAAATGACGCAAATGCCTTGTCCAAAAATAGGACGGAGATTATAAAATCTACTTTCAGATCCCTTTTGAACCTTCCTGAAGCAGAACCAAGTCCAGAAATCACAACAAAACTTCATAGACATCAAAAACAAGCACTTTATTTTATGTTACATAGAGAAATACCAGGCGTAGATATAAGCACCAAAAAAAGTTCAAACTCTGAATTAAGAACGAAGGGTAAAACATTACCTGTATGGACAAAAACTGAAAGCTATGTATCTGGAAATCAGGAAAACACTTCAGTTTATTGTCATACCATAACCACAATTAGGAAAATTGGTACACCAGTTTCATGCCTTGGAGGAATTCTAGCTGATGACATGGGACTAGGGAAAACTTTAACAGTAATTTCCCTCATTCTTGCTAATGAACCTAAACACAAGCTAGGTAGTCTAAATAATGATAAAAATGTGAAATCACGTAATTTATTAGTGTCACCTTTCAAGGGAACATCTAGTCAGAAAAATGATCATTTGGAAAATGAAAATATCTCAAAACATGGACATTTACAAAGTTCTAGCGGAAGCACAACAAAAGAACACAGCTCGCTTAAAAATAAGTCAATTTCTAGCATCAAGAGCAGTCAAATGTTATTTAACATGGAGCAAGATGCGGATGAACTATTTTCTAAAGAATATAGGGGGTTGATACATGCGGGAACATTAATAATCTGTCCTCTCTCCACAGTTTATAACTGGATGGATCAAATAAATAACCACTCTGAAAAAGGATCTCTGAAAACCTACATTTATCATGGATCAGATCGGAAAAAGTCAGCATACTATTTGGCAAAATTCGATGTTGTAATATCAACTTACAATATACTTTATCATGAATATTCTTTGGAGGTCAATCAACTGAAATCTAAAGAAAATAATGGCTACCGTATTCCTGTAAACCCATTCCAATCTCCTTTACAACAGTTGCACTGGAATCGTGTTGTGCTGGATGAAGCACATATTATTAAAGATAGGAAAACATGGCAATCTCGAGCTGCTTTTTCACTTCATGCTCAATACAGATGGTGTTTAACCGGTACACCGATCCAAAATCGTATTGATGACTTGTATAGTTTGATAAAATTCCTTCGATTTGTTCCGCTTGATTCCTGGAGTGTTTGGGTAAAGTACATAGGATCACCTTTTTATTCAAAAACTAAAGACTTTTCTTCTGGACATACTATTTCTAATGAAGAGAATACTGGCGCACAAAGAATTCAGGTAAATTAAAAGTTTTATGATATTAATAACCTTATCTAGTTTCTATTTTTTAACTCTTAATTTTTGTACTATAGATGATTATGCAAACCTTGTGTCTTCGAAGAATGAAATCACAAATTGATCCTCATACCGGAAAAAAATTCTTATCGCTTCCACCTATTATATATCACACATTAAATTTGAGACTTTCGGAACCAGAACGGATGTTGTACGACTTTTTAAACTCCGAAATCAAAGAACTTTTTACAAATCTTATTGCTGATGGAACAGTTTTAGTCAATTACATGTCGATTCTAGCATATATATTGCGATTAAGACAACTATGTGTTCATCCTGAATTGGTAGACAAAAAATATTCAAAGATATTTGATCCTACATCAAAACTGTACTCGTATAATATTGCTTCTGAAAACTTGTTAACAGCAAATACAAATAACGATACTTGTAAAAATAAACATAATCTCTCAACTACAGCCAAAATAAATGAAGAGATAATTTGCTTAAGTGATGATGAAGTTGATGATATAAAGCCTTCAAGCTTTGTTCAAAAAAATAATTTTAATTGTGATTCCCAAGAGAACAAAAGTATTGAATTGAACACAGATAATGTAATATTGGAAGACTCTATAAGCAAAGTCATTAACTCTGAACAGAATGATGATACAGATCTGAGAGTTGATCAAAAAATAACAACCCTTTGTAATTTATGTGGTTTGAAGTTTGAAGATTCTGAAATAGCTGACAAAGATATCCTCGTATTTTCAAAGTGCGGTCATTTGTAAGTTATACAATATTCTATAAAACTATTGACACCATTTTTAAAACATGATTAATATGTTTTTATATACAAATATTTGATAAAATAGACTCTGTGAAAGCTGTTCAAAACTTGTTACCAATTACAATACCCAGAATAGTTTTTGTCCAGAGTGTGATAGCGAAATTACCTTGCAAAGCGATATAATGCAACTGGAAATAAATAACTTCAAAGGGAAAACGGGTAGCTTTGAGTATCAATCATCACATTCTAATATTCCAGAGTTGAAAAAGAATTTTTCACAAAATGGAGATAATAATTCCCCAGTTTCAGGAAACGAAATCAGCGAAAAATATAATTCGGATTTATTCAACCTCAAAAATAAATTCAAGGAAATTGCACCTCGACCTAAAAACACAACTTTTTCTAAAGGAAAAAAAGGGATGAGTGCTCAAGAGCGAATAGATGCAGTTTCTCTATGCAATTATGAAAAACCACCAACAAGTACAAAAGTCTGTGCATTGATAAACGATCTCAAAAAAATCGTCAATAAAAGTAAAACCACTAACAATATTTATGAAGCGAATCAAATTGTGGACGAAGATGTTGACAAATCGGTAGTTTTTTCACAGTGGACATCAATGTTAGATTTAGTTGAGGTAAGTTATTTTGAAATGAATTTGTAGATGAGAAAAATATTTATAAAAATTCAAGTTGTGACAACTAAAAATGTTATTTTGTTTTAGATTTCTTTGAAAAGTAACAAGATAGAATTTGCAAGGTTGGATGGAACCATGATGAGAACAACACGTCAAAATCAAATTGAAAAGTTTTCATATGATCCCAGCTGTTTAGTCATTTTAGTCTCCTTAAAAGCTGGAGGTGTGGGACTTACCTTAACAGCGGCTAGCAATGTATTTATACTTGATCCATACTGGAATCCTGCAGTGGAGAGTCAGGCAATTGACCGCGTCCACAGAATGGGACAAAAAAAACCTGTCAATGTGTATAGATACATGATTGAAGACTCCATAGAAACTAAAATGGATACACTAAAGAAACGAAAATCAATGATAGCTGATGTCTCGCTTATGGATTCTGACAGAGCCACAAAACAAACCTACAAACCTGAAAATATAAATGGAAATCAATCCATGTCAGTTAAGATCAACGAAGATGATTTTATAGACCTGGATGAATACGACATCGAACAAAATCCAGAGATTAATAACCCGAGCTTGAAAAATCCAAAAGCTATGAGAAGGATAGACGAACTTTCATATATATTCTCATAAAGATTTTGATTTATTTGATTTATGTACATTTGTCATTTATATGCACCAAGTAAAGACTCGCTTAAAAGATATCTTTTCAATTGCAAAACTACCACGGTTTGAGTATTAAATATGGGAATAAAATTCTTTTGTTGTTTCGAGTAGATAGTTTTTTGAAAAATGTGATATTTGGTATAAGCCTGATATGCTATTAATAGAGTTTCATTTATCTCTGAGTGTAAAGTGTTGGTTTAATATAAATTCTATTTGATAATGCAAAGAAAGTATTTTATAATTATAATGAACCTCTGTGTTTTTAAAACTAGGTATTTTAAAACTTTCAGTTTATTCACATATCTATAACACATGCTTTCAAACCTAAAATAGACAAAATATCATAATATGGTATTTTATCCAAATAATTGGATAATGTACTTTTTGCGTGGATCAGTATTATTTTGATGGTTTTTTTGTTAACTTTTGATTTTTGTCATGTGACGTGAACACATTTGGGGAATGTTTGCATTCTTGACAAAAGTATTTAAAGTCGGGGTTTGGTACTTTTTTATAAAACCACATTTTAACAATTCCCAATTTTTTAAAAATGGAAGAACAACTTTCAGCTCATGACTCTAGAATTATAAATGCAATATTGACTACAGGTAGTTTTATAACTATTAAAGGGTATTTTTGGTTGTGTGTAGTTTTTAAACTAATCAATTTTATTATTTCAAAGGTGTTGACGAAGAGTTTACTAGAGACCAACTTTTAGGAATATCTGAACCAGCTTTTAATGAATCTCAAGCAAAAGGTAAGACTATATTTAGGTAGTTATTATATTTTTAATGTATTTTATACTTGTACACAATATAATTCGAAACTACAATTTATATCATTTAAACTAGATGAGTTTCGAAAAGAATCCAAGGCTGTGTATGAAGAAAGTGTTTTAAAAAAAATAAAATCCAATGAGGCAAATGCTGTTGCTTTAGCTGAAAGTGGAGATATCGATCAAGCTTTGTTACTGCTATCAGATATAATAAAACAATACCCGGAGTATGGGTCGGCTTATAATAACAGGTAAAAATTATAGCCAATTTATTGTGTTTGAGAAATTTTAATCGGCTGTAATAACTGTTTGGAAACACTATACAGATATATATTGAATTGTGGAGCTGTATATAACATACTTGAAACATTTAGGGCACAAGTATATAGATTGAAAAAGGATGATAGGAGGGCATTGGATGATTTGACTAAAGCGATTGAGGTTGGTGATGAGAAGGTGTTGGGTCAAGCGTATACACAGCGCGGGATACTGAAGAGGAGTATGGGGGATGAAATTGGGTGTTTGGATGACTTTACTAATGGGGCAAAATATGGAAATGAAATTGCAAAAATTGCTACAGTGAAAGAAAATCCATATGCAAAAATGTGCAATGCAATTGTGTTGAAAGCAATGGCTGAACTCCAAAACCCAACTAAATAACATTTTTGTATTGACAAGTTTTTAAAAGTGTCAAACTTTTTTTCTTTTTTGTTTCCTTTCAATCCTTTTTAATTTCCCTTTTATCTTTATTATGGCTGACAAAAAGTTAATAAATCAAAGTATGTTCCAAATTTCCAAATACCAACTAACTTTCTTTTTAGAAAACTTCACAAACCTCAAAAATGCAAATTACATGCTAGCAGAGTAAGCACCTTAAAAAAATATAAATATATAAGGCAATATCATTCTTTTAATTTCGCTTTTCATTGTGCTAGGAGAAATAAACTTTTAATGAGAGAGCTAGCATTCACAAGAAAACAAGTTGATAAACTCATAACAGAAAATGTACAGCTTCAACGAGCAATATCGATTCAGAAAGCCGAACTAGAATCAAAAATTGAAAACAATCACCACTATTATGAAGGAGGAAAAAAGGTAATATTGGTAGCAAAATTATTTTGTTTGTATAGAAAGCTAATAATTATTGTTAAACTTTTAAAACTAGGTTACTATAGAAATACTTGCACGGCTTGCAGAAAGAATAAAACTACTGAACCTTGAAGAGATATCTAAACTTATGGATAGTGAATGTAATAAAAATTTTTTAGAGAATCCTGTACAAGGGAAACGACTTGATAAAGACATGAAATCAATCTCAACAAAAAACCAAAATAAAAAAACTTCAATTGAAACTCTCACAAAAAACGCAAAAAGAAACCAAACAAAAAGAAAAAATGTGCTTTCTCTTCCAAAGATTATTGAAGAAGAAACTTTTGTAGAAGATATTCAAGGTACCTTTTTCAAAATACAGACTTTTATATTATACTTTTAAAAAAACAAAATACATATAGAAACCACATTTCTAGAGGATACCGAACAATCTTTTGAAATCATAGAAACAGAAATTAATACAGACTTTGAAAGATATTCAGGGATACATACCACTCTTTCTAAAGTTCTTAAAGAAAAAGATTTGGAAATACATCAAACAGAAAATAAACCTGATCAAATTATAGAATTTGACGAATCAGAAAGTGTTATGGATATTGATGGTAGGTACAGTTTAACTTTGGTTTCAACAATACTGACATTTCTACATCTTTACTTTAAACAATGTATATAGAATATACACAAACAGATAAAATTAATCAAAAAAATACTTTGGGCAATCATACACTGAGATTAAAATCAAGTTCTGAAGGTAAGAAAAGACTACAACAATGAAATAACAATATCTTGCTAAGCACCAAAAAAAGTTTATTTTTGATTTTGGAATAAAAATCACAATATATTTTTCGATAAACTCTTGATTGCTTTGTGGATACACAAAAAAGAACTACGTGCTAATACTATTAATATATTTGGATTTATCAGATTCATCAGACTCAAAGACAAGGTCAAGTCGAGCAGCAGCTCAAAGAATAAGCTACAAGCTACCAAATCTAAACAGGTAAAAATCAAAGAACGAATTTTACAATTGGAAAATATATGGAGTCAACTGACCGACAGAATTTAACATGATAGGAAACTACGAAAAGGGGACGAGTTTACATTTTCATCAGAATTGTAAAATAGACAAGCTAACATTTACAGAAAATCTAAGATGGTTCAATGTAAATGTAAACAAATTTGACCAATTGAAAGCCGAAGCTGATTTTTTTTGCCTTTTTGTTTGAGAAATGTTCAAAATTCAAATGTAAACAAAAAAAAAACAAGATTGTATCTATTCTCCTTTTAAAGATCTTTTATTAATCACTTTAACAAAAACCTTTCTAAAATCACAAAATCAGCGGTTTGTGATATAATATCAAACTCGGCCTATACTTTATAAATACCCTTTTTCAAATAAATCTTTTAGTAAATATTAAAAACCAGATTGCAACACCATTTAAAAACAAACCACATTAAGGAATAAAAAACAAAATGGTAAGAACAACCAAATTTCTTATTTGTACTCATAAGCATAAAACTTTTGTATTGTCAAAAATAAGCTTGAAGATTTACATTTGCATGCTATGATTTCTTAGAGTGACAAAACTAACAAAAAAAGGACTATAAGAAATGATTCAGATGATTCGGATGATGAGATCACTTTTCCACAAACTCCGGGAGGTGGCGTGTCCTACGTTTCAAGCCCTGCACCATACCATGGCAGCGCTCTTCCACCATCTTCTCCACCACCATTTTCCCCTTTTACTCCACAATACACAGGAATACATAGTGATGACGAAATAGATGACGAGGCTGCTAATGAGATTGCAGACGAAGCTCAGGAAGCTGATATTGACGAAGAAAACGATAATGAAGACGAGGGTGAATTATTAGCATTAGACGAAGAGGAAGCTGATGGAGAGGATCTTTTTGGAAGTGATATGGAAAAAGATTATAGGGATATTGATGGTCTTGATGATTATGAGGGTGTTGATTTGGATGATAATGAATATGCTAGCATTGATCCTTCTGACCGTGCAAAAATCGAGGCAAGATTAAGAAGGCGTGATTTGGAAGAGGGTAGAGGGATCAATAGATCTCGTATCCCTGCCGCTTTCCTTCAAGCGATGGACGAGGATGGGTGGGATGGTCATGATATTGACATGAACAAGAGAAGGCGTAGAAGATTTGGAGGAGAAAAGAATATTCATGCAGCTTTACTTGATGGTACCTTGGACATTGATGATGAAGAAAGAGCTCTTACATTAGAGGACTTGAAGGATATAAAAGGCGATTCTATCAGCGTATGGATCAATGAAGCAGGTCCTAGACAGGCAATCGCTAGAGAGTTCCGTCACTTCTTACTTTCTTATGTAGACGAAAAAGGTTCTTCAGTTTATGGCGAAAGAATCCGTAGACTAGGAGAAGGTTAGTAAAAACTAATTAACAACTTTATAATTTCAAAATGGATTTGTTGCAAGTCTATAACCAAACATACAAACTCGGATTTTTAATTACAATTTTGTAAATTTTAGTCAATGGAGAAAGCTTGGAAGTTGACTATTCACATTTGGCAGCTTCCAAGCCTTTGCTTGGATACTTTTTGATCAACTCACCAAGAGAAATGTTAAGCGTTATGGATGATTTGGCAATGGATGCTGTGTTAACTGTTTTTCCTGATTATGCGAGAATTCGCCCAGAAATACATGTTCGTATCTCTGAAATCCCAGCAATTTCGACACTTCGAGACCTGAGACAATCACAGCTCAATACACTGGTAAGGGTTTCTGGAGTTGTGAGCAGACGCACCAGCGTTTTTCCTCAACTGAAATACGTAAAGTTTGATTGTGGAAAATGTGGTGCTGTTTTGGGACCTTTCTATCAAGATAATAGATCAGAGGTTAAGATAGGGTCTTGCACAAATTGCCAAAGTAGAGGGCCGTTTTCTATAAACTCCGAGAATACAGTGTATAGAAACTATCAGAAAATAACCTTACAAGAAACACCAGGATCAGTTCCGCCTGGCAGACTTCCAAGACACAGAGAAATTGTACTATTATGGGATTTGATCGATATTGCAAAGCCTGGTGAGGAAATTGAAGTTACAGGGACATATTGTCATAGCTACGATGCATCTTTAAATGCTCGTCAAGGTTTTCCTGTCTTTACAACAATAATAGAGGCAAATCACATTTTGAAACGATCTGATGAATTTGCGGCATTTAGATTAACTGAAGAAGATCGTAGGGAAATCAGAGCTCTTTCACGTAGCGAAGATTTAGAGCGTAGACTGATAAAATCTATTGCACCATCAATCTACGGTCATTTAAATATCAAAACAGCGCTGTGTTTATGCATGTTTGGGGGAGTTTCCAAGGATATTGGTGGGAAGCTTCGAACGAGAGGAGATATCAATATTTTGCTGTTGGGAGATCCAGGTACTGCAAAGTCACAATTCCTAAAGTATATTGAGACAACAGCGCACAGAGCAGTTTTTACAACAGGGCAAGGTGCCAGTGCAGTAGGTTTAACTGCGAGTGTTAGGAAAGATCCTGTAACACGTGAATGGACACTTGAAGGTGGGGCATTGGTTCTTGCTGATAGAGGAATTTGTTTGATTGATGAGTTTGACAAGATGAACGATGCAGACCGAACTTCTATTCACGAAGCTATGGAACAGCAAAGCATATCTATATCAAAGGCTGGGATAGTTGCGTCGTTACAAGCGCGTTGTTCAGTCATTGCAGCAGCTAATCCAATTGGTGGGAGATATCGTCCATCGTTTTCATTTTCACAAAATGTGAATCTTACAGAACCAATATTGTCTAGATTTGATGTTCTTTGTGTTGTTAGAGATGAAGTGGATCCTATCCAAGATGAACTACTTGGTAGATTTGTTGTCGGGAGCCACATAAGAAGTCATCCCGACTATGAGACGTATGGAGAGGGATCGGAGGAAACTCAAGAATCACAGCTTCTTAGTGGTTTAAGTGGATTAGGAATTGACAATGAAAACAATCAAAATAATTCAGTGGAACCGATACCACAGGATCTATTGAAAAAATATATAATGTATGCCAGGGAAAACATTACACCGAAATTCCAAAAAGTGGATATTGATAAAGTAACACATCTTTATTCAGAACTTCGTCGCGAGTCATTGGCAACAGGTGGGATTCCTATCACAGTTCGTCATATTGATGCGATAGTGAGACTTTGTGAGGCACGTGCACGAATGCATTTAAGGGAATATGTACGATCTGATGACTTGGATGTTGCTATTAAAGTAACATTAAGCTCGTTTATATCTGCACAAAAACTTTCAGTTTCAAGGACTCTTAAGAGACAATTCTCAAAGTATTTAACTGCCAGCTCAGACTTTGATGAACTTTTGTATTTAATGTTGAGCAAACTGGTTCAAGAGAAAGTTACATTTTACCAGTTTAAAAATCAAGGCAACTTTCCTAGTTCAGTTGAGATAAGTTATGATGAATTAGAGTCACAGGCAAGGTCATCACAAATATTTAATTTGAGGAGTTTTTATACTTCCAAGATACTGAAAGATTATGGCTTTGTTGCAGATAGCAAAACTCGAACCATTATCAAAAAATTTGACGTATAGCTATAGATTGAGTGAAGTAAATGACTGAGTGGGTTTACTAGCCTTGAGTGATACTTTTTTTTTACTGATTGTACTATTTTATTACTATTTTACTACTATACAATGTTTATCAACAATAAATGTGATATTCTTGGGTGTTTTTATTACCAAAATAGTGATTTAGCAAATACCAATAGAAATTATAAAAAAAATATGGCGAATAAAACAACAGATTATGATATCAAAAAGAAACCATAGTCCATTGGCTCATGAGATTGAACACAATCTGTAATCTGTTATCTTTTATAGCAACAAATGCATAAAAGCTTGCTGGAAAAAACAGCGAATAAG
>MBFT01000468.1:10384-20433 GCA_003086725.1 Furculomyces boomerangus | reverse complement strand
CATTCAATCTTACTTCAACAAATACACCTTTAATACCTATTCCAACACCCGTAAACGGGTAAAATAAAAGCAAAATAGCCCACAGCACAACTTAACATCCATTTTTCATTTAATTAAAGATGTCTCAAAATGAAAGTGAGCCTTTGTTAGATTGGAATGAGATGCTGAATTTGATTGGAGTGTTTGGCAGTGTACCCCAGAGTGTAGGAAGCCGTGCACGCTCAGCCTCTGGTTCTACATTAAACAAAAAACCCGAAAATTCAAGAGCTGGGAAACTAATTGAACATTTCAGTCAAAGCATTTCTGATTATGAGTATGCAATTATTCGCTTGTGTGAATGGGATGAAAAAGGTGATCCTTTCGAGATAAAAAAAGACATTGAACACCTCTTAGATTTAAATGAATACTATGAATCATTTCAAATTCGTAAAGAAGTCTTGGATTTGGCTATTATTCACATACCAAGGTTATTCTCACATCAAAACCATATAATACGAATGAAAACATACTCAATCATTCAATCTGTAATAGAATTCGAGGACCTATGGAAAATAAAAAGCTACCTTGAAATTACACTTTCAAAAGCACTTTTAGAACCCGATAAATATATTTCTGAACGTGAACAAGCCTTGAAATTCATTCGATGGACAATTAATAAAGCAAATGTCAATCAACCCCCAATCCAGGAACAAGAAAATGACGAAAATGATGAAGATACACAAGCTCTTTTAAGAGAATACAAAGAAAAACTATGGAATTGCACTTTGGTAACAAATCTTATTATTAGAACATTCATTTCCATAGTCGAACAACCTGAAGACAAAATGCGAAATATGGTTTTTGAAACTCTTTGCGAAATATTGATTATTAAACCCCAGGTCTTGGTAAAGAATAATTGTATTAAAGTTTTGGTGAATGGTGCCTTAGATGGGCCGTATCATGTCACTGTAGCTGTTATTTCCTCACTTCAACATTTCATTGACAATCCCGAAAATAGAAAATACATTTCTCCAAACCAAGAGTTTGAGGTTATTGTTTCTGCATTAACTAGTGATGATGATACAACCGAAATGGGTAAAGAGAGAGCAAAAATAGCTGTTTATATACTTAGTCAACTATTGAAAAGTTGGTCTGGTCTACAATACATTGTTTCAGGAAATAACAGTATTATAAGATCTGTATTTCAATCAATAGAAACAATCCCAACACACAGAAATACAATATTAGGGATGCTGTTCGACCTTTTTGGATTAGCAGAAAAATTTGACAAATCAAAGCAAGAAAATAAGACCGGATATAAAAAAGATGTTACAAGCTTGGAAAACATATCAGATTTATTGCCAAATATTGAAAAGAGTATTTTCCCTTTGGCCAATGAGTTTAGACCTACCGAGTATTATCGCACGCTGATATTTATCCAATTCATCAATCTAGGTTTATTTCATTCCCTCTTTGTTGCGCTACGGCAAGAAAAAGACACTGAAACAATAGAGGCTATAGCCACACTAATGAAATGGATGTTCAGGAACCCATATTTACATCTTCCAAAAAAGTCGATGCAATCTATGCAATCACAACTAAATCTCCGATCTATTGCAAACGAATCTCTCGACCCTTATGAAACCAAAATCTATACATTGTTATCTGCGTCTGAAAATGAAAAGAGTTTGGGTCTCGAAATAAACAGTAATTTTGAAACCTCAACTTTTCCCTCAAAAAAATGGATGAAAAATATTCACTATAGAAAACTCTTTGATATCAATTCCTCTAAAATCGTAAAAGTATCTTATAAAACAACACCACCTTCACAACTATTATCTCCACAATCAACAAACAATCAACAACTTGTTAGACGCAGTCAGAGCGGATTTCTAAAAAATCAATCATTATCCAAAAAAAGCTCAAACTATGATATTAACCAAGGAGTGTCAGTAGGCTCAGGGATTCTTTTGGGCTCAGGATCAACGTCAACGAGCGGAACTAGTGCAAGTGTATTTCCAGTATCTACATCATCATCCAACTTGGCCTTTTCACCTAAAAGCGCAAAAACTGGCGGAATGCTGACAGGCGATTCTCCACAAAAAAACGAAAACTCAAAAAATAAAAGTACAGATACTAGAAGAACCAGCTCTTCATTTGGACGAACAAGTATGGGAGGCGATAGTATCAAAAACAGTCCCGGAATATCATTGTTAAATTATAATAAGGGAAGAAAAATTAGTGCTGTCGCCATTAATCTTGAAGGAAATGCTACTCGAACTGGATCAAAACCTGGTATTCTAAAAAACACCAACAAGCCTCCAGCTGGAACAGGAACCAAAGCTAATGAAAGTTTGCTTTATGGGAGATTTAGTATTGATAGCAAACAAGGGTTTGAAAACAGTTTCGGTCAAGAATCTTCCGAATTTATTGTTGATAAGAATTTCATCATGAATTTCGAATCTAAACCAAATTCAAAGCCTGGTATTAGTATTATAACATCAAATCTAAATAAAAACAACAATACAGACATGGCACAATTTCCATACTCTGCGATAACATTACCCAACAAAACTGGATCCCAATTTACCAATCACAAAAATACAAGTTCTCCATCAGGGTTTAATAATTTGCAGAACCAATTCTTTACAAATAATCAGTTTCAAAGACAGCCTGTTTTCCAAAAAAAATTACTTGCACAAAGAAAAGAAAACTTTCTAAAGCTTCTGGATAAGTCGTTAGTACTAAAAAAAGTATCATATTTTGATTGGGACTGGGATATAATAAATCAGATACTGTTTGATGATATTTTGATGGATAAGCAGATTCTTGACGACCTCATTAAGAATTCATTATTCTTGCATAGACTGGCTAGGTTTTATATGCCTAGTGGATGTGATTTTTGTGGAATAGTTGAAAGCAGTCTCTGTGTTATGTGTAGTGAAGCTGGTATTCAACTAATCAAGGTTCTTATGTTTTCTGGCGATGGAATGTTGTTTGTGGATGAAAGCAATTTGGTGAGTGATATCGTTAGCCATTTGTTAAAGTTGAGAAACTCTGATAAACATGGTTATAATTATCCAGATAGAGAAGTCAGTTGTTTTACAATTGCAAACATGAGTATAAACCCAACAACAAAAATATACTTTAACATGCTTCGTGAGATTGGACAATCTAGTGGAGGTTTAGGGCTTTTGGAACAACATAACTTATTCGATACATATTACAAACTTGTGGACAAAGAGAATCCTGTAAATATAAGCTATCTCCTTGAATATATTTTGAACTCAATAGACTGTTATCGTGATGGTCATGGTCGATTACTTGTAAACAAACTAATCGCATCGCCTGTAGAATCATACAATCTTTCTGTTTTCCCATTGCTATTCAGGTTATCTACTAGTGGGATTTTGTGCCTTACTAAAGAAGAAGCGCTGGATCTTGTTTTGGATTGGTCTATACCTGGACTGATTCGTTTGTTGTATAGTCCACATATAAATGTTTCAAAGGAGGCAGTACATACTTTAGTATGTATATTTGATTACTTTCTACATCAAAGGGAAAAAGAAGGGGAATATATAAACGATGATGATTTCTGGTTTGCAGACTATTTTCTTCTAAAAAATCCAAAACTGGATCTAATAGAGCCACAAATTCTTCGTCCATTGCTTTTAAAACTGGCGTCTACAGATAAAGGTGTCCAATATTTAGAGGATTTGGATTTGTTGGAGCCAGAAATGGATAGTTGGAAAGAGGAAGTTGGAATAAACTTTGTATTTCGGACAGAGCTACAAATAGCAAAGGATTTAGCTCATGGGCCACTGTTTTCGAACTCTAGTCTTAGCTCAGATTCTTTTTCGTCATTCAAAACGAAAGAAATACCAGAACATTTATTTGGCCAATTGAGTTACTGTAAGAAAGGAATTGCAGCATTGAACAAATCAGATATTACTACATTGCTAGCCGAAACGTTGGGAAACATTGAATGGGATAGTACAGACTATAGTGACATTTTGGGGCTCAAGGCAACTCTGCTTGCAATTGGATCAATATGTGTTTCTGATGATGGATTTTTGTTGATGGAAAAACGTAATGTTATTTCACAAGTGCTCCAAGTTGCACAAATGGCAACAGTAGCATCTTTAAAAGGCACCTGTATATTTGTCATTGGCCAAATCAGTCGAAATAAGTCTGCATCAAAGATTTTGGCCAACAGTGGCTGGGTTTTCTGTTATTCACACACAAACATGTACCAGTATGCTGTGCCACCATCAATATCATTTTTTTTCAAAACGGGCGATTGGCGCAAGAACAATTCGATCCTGGAGAACATCGTACCACCAAAAAGCATTTTGGCAAACCCCAAAATCTTTGAAAAAGGCGATAACATCTCCGAAACAAGTCAAGATAGTATAGATAATATTAAGAACTCTGAACTAAAGCCTGCTGAGGGGAGTTTTGATCATGGCTCTTCTTTGACGTTGGAAAGTGGTGAACAAAAAACTAAAAACAGGTATCTGGATACCAGTACTCAAAATAATGGGTATGGTTCTATTGACTTTTCAGTTGTACATAAGGATTTGGATTCCATACAAATCGAAATCCTCACATCAATTTGTAACATGACTTCACAAATCACGATAATCCAAAACTCAAAAGTATTAACCAGACTGCGAGCTTCCCACCCACATTACTTTAGGATTGAAAAACTTTTTGAAATAGTTTTACATATACTTTCATGCTTCAAGTTCAGGTTAAGTACAAGGCGATTTATTTTGGGACTCTTTGATGTTAACTACACAACGTTTCTGGTTCATTCTCCATACTATAAAACCCACACTCGTACTGAATATGAATTCGGTTCGTCGCAGATGTCTTTTTCTAACCCAAAAAGCACACCTCACCTCCCTTTGCCCACACCCACCTTTTCATCGTTTACACTTAATGGAAACAGTGCTTGATTTTTTGTATTAGTAATTTCCACAAATTTATTGGATTACATTATTGGTCCTGATTCATTCTGTTTGTTTGTTTAGTTTTGATTTTTTTAACCAATAAAAGAAGCTAGAACGAGAAATCCCAATCAAGGAGAAAACTTTTCTGATTAGCCTGTTTGGATAAGTATTGTTCATTTTGTTTCTCAAGTTTGTTGTTTATCATTAAATATTTCAAACTCTTTATTACGAATTCAATCTTTGAAACCTTTCCACGTAAAACTATTATTTTTTCATTCTCGCCAATTCCACCCCCTACGTGATTTCAAGGTTCTATTACTTTTTCATTACACATTTTATTCATTTCTATATCTGAATTTATACATTCTAAAGAGATCAACACTTTTCAACTCTTGACACCACTAATTTCAATACTTACAAACAAGATTACCCTAAAAACTCTCTCCAAAAAGTATCCTTAACACCCTGTCATAAAATGAAACTTGACATCTCTGAAGAGTTTGTGGACTACCCTGAAAAAGTTGTTTCAACAACTAGCGATCCCGACAATCATCAAATGGAAGTAAAACAAAGACATCATGGAAAACACCACAAGAAAGATGATAAAAGAGCAAAACGATTTGCTTATTTGTTGAGCCAAACAGATATATTTTCACATTTCCTCAAGGATTTCATCAAAGATGAAGAGTTAAAAAAGGAAATTGATGCACACATGCAAATTATGAGAACAAAAAAAGTCCCTGAAACCAAATCTCGTAGACATCGTCGAACTGAAAAAGAAGAGGATATTGAGCTACTAGATTCTGAAAAAATCACCACTCCAGTTCAATTAGTTTTTACTGAAACCCCCCATTATATTGCAACTGGTTCAATGCGCGATTACCAATTAAGGGGACTGAATTGGATGATATCTCTATACGAAAATGGACTGAATGGAATACTTGCTGACGAAATGGGTTTAGGAAAAACACTACAAGTGATTTCATTTTTAGGCTATCTAAAGTATTACAGAGGGAGCAAGGGTCCAAATCTGGTCGTCGTTCCAAAAACTACTATGCATAACTGGAAAAACGAATTTGAAAGGTGGTTGCCTACCGTAAAACCTGTACTTCTTCTTGGAGATAAAGAACAAAGAAAAAAGATCATTGAAGAAAACTTTAATTCTGGAATGGAGTGTCTTGTGACTACTTACGAAATGTGTTTGATTTGTAAATCACAGCTTTCAAAAATAAAGTGGAAGTACATTATAATCGATGAAGCACACAGAATCAAAAATGAAAACTCTTCTTTATCACAAATCATGAGGGTACTCAGCAGCGAAAATAGACTTTTGGTTACCGGTACACCACTCCAAAACAATTTGCACGAGCTTTGGGCGCTCTTGAATTTTTTGCTCCCAGATGTTTTTGGAAACTCTGAAGATTTTGATGAATTTTTTATGGGAAAAAAGGATACAGAATCAAATACTGTTGAAGAAGCAAATAAAAGACAAAAACTCGAAAATGGTGATAAAAAGGAGAATATCAAAACTGAAGAAAATGGTAATGAGGTAGCTGTAAGAGACAACAATAAAGTTAATAAAGATGACGCGGTGATTAAAATTGAGGATCAGGATGAAACGGTGCTTCAGCTTCAACGTGTTTTGGAACCGTTTTTACTTCGTAGAATCAAATCAGAAGTAGAAAAATCTCTTCTTCCAAAAAAGGAAATTTACATGTATGTCGGTTTGACTCCAATGCAAAAGAAATGGTATAGACGCATCTTAGAAAAGGATATTGAAGCGATCAATGGTGTTTTAAAGAAGAAAGAAGGGAAAGTGCGCCTTTTGAATATTGTTATGCAACTTAGAAAGTGTTGCAACCACCCATACCTTTTTGAAGGAGCGGAACCAGGACCTCCTTACACTAACGACGAACATTTGGTTACCAACGCTGGGAAAATGGTTATCCTTGATAAGTTATTGCATCAGAAAAAAGCCGCTGGATCAAGGGTTTTGATCTTCAGTCAAATGAGCCGAGTGCTTGATATCCTTGAAGATTATTGTTGTATGCGAGATTACGAGTATTGCAGGATAGATGGACAAACAAGCCATGAAGACAGAATTGAAGCAATAGATTCTTACAACAAACCAGAAAGTTCAAAATTTATTTTCTTATTAACAACTAGAGCTGGTGGACTTGGCATCAACTTGACAACAGCAGATACTGTCATTCTATTTGACTCTGACTGGAATCCACAAGTCGATTTGCAGGCTCAAGACAGAGCACACAGAATCGGTCAAACTAAACAAGTATATGTATACAGATTTATCACTGAAAACGCAGTTGAAGAAAAAGTTTTAGAAAGAGCTTTACAAAAACTTAGACTTGACCAGTTGGTAATCCAGAAGGCACATCAAGTTCAATCAACAAACGCTGCTTCCAGGGATGAGCTTCTTTCAATGGTACAATTTGGTGCTATGGATATTGTAAATGACCCTGAAGCAAGTGCTTATGCAGACACAAAGAACACATTAAACTCCAACGGAAAAAACGAAGCTAGCAACCAAGATGAAATTGACCTTGAAGCTGTTATGCAAAAGAGTGTCAGTAAGACAAGCGAAATCCAATCAAGATATTCAACTATGGGTCTTGACGAATTGGTAAAATTTAGTGGTGATACCAAAAGTTATCAACAGCAGTATATGAATGGCGAACAAAACGATGATAGTAGTGTGGGCAATACCGATTCAAATTATAACTCGAATATCGTTTCTGGATCAAACTCTCCAACTAGTTCAAAGAATACTAAAGGATTAAATGGTGCTTTAAGTTCAATGCTTTGGATTATGCCAGCAAGAAGAGATAGAAAAATAAACTATGCTGTTGATGACTATTACAAAGAGGCATTGAGAGTTGGAGGAAAGCCATCATCAGGATTATCAGAAGCTAATAAACAACCCAGAATGCCAAAACAACCAATACTGAACGATTTTCAGTTTTTCCCAAGGAGATTTTATGAGCTTTTGGACAAAGAACGTCTAGCATTCCAAAAAGCTAATAATATCGTTTTAAAGGCCAAAACTACAGAGGAGGAAGAAAGCAAGGAGGAAAAATCAGCAAGAGTGGCCGAGCAAGAGCGAATTGATGAAGCTGAGCCTTTGACCGAAGAGGAGAAGGCAGAAAAGGAATGGTTTATCGAAAACTGCATAAACAAAAATACTAAAGGTAGTGCAAAATTCGGATTTCAAAATTGGTCAAAACGGGATTATATGAGTTTTATCAAACTATTTGAAAAGTATGGTGATACAGACCTAACCAGCGTATACAATGGATTAGAGGGGAAAACACCAGCAGAGTTCAAATCATATCATAAAGTATTCTTGGAAAAATACGAAGATGAGCTTGATGATCCAGAACGGTACAAAACAGCAGTACAGAGAGGTAATGCTAGGATTGGACAAATAAAGTCTACAAAAAAACTGCTTGAACAGTTCAACAGTTTATTAGCAAAATCGGCAAACTGTAAACCAAAGGATTTTGACTATGAAAGACATTTGCAATTGATGTATTCAAATCCAGCATCTAGACAAGACTACAAATTAGTTTATTCTATTCAGAAAGGACCCAAAAAGTTTACAGAAATTGAAGATTGTTATTTGCTTTTAACGCTGAACAATTTAGATCTTTTTGGAGATAATTTGTATGAAGAATTGCGAAAAGTTGTTAGAAAATCGAAATTGTTTAGATTCAATTGGTTCCTAAAATCACGAACCTCATTGGAACTACATAGGAGATGTATCACACTGCTTGCACTACTTAACAAACAGTTCAATGGTGTTGGGAACCAACAAACCCAAAAGATTTTGCCAGCACAAAAGGACAATGGTACATCGAAAAAGAGAGTACACAGTTGAAATGAATACGAGTTTGTATCAAACATTGATCTAGTTTAAATTCTGGCCGAGTGATTATTTACCCTATAAAAAATTATATTTATATTTTGTTTTGGGATTGTATAAAGAGATGTAACAATCTAATATGTTCTTGGTTTCATAAATTTTTTTATTGCCAGAAGAGTCGAAACAGCTGTTGATTTCTGTACACTTTTAAACAGTAGATATAACCATAACAAATACAATCGATCAGCATAGATTACAAACAGATTGGTAGGTATTTCTTTAATATGTGATTTGTGAGCATATTTGAGATTCAATTTGATTTATAGGCTCGTCTAACTGTATATCTTGATAAATACATGTATTCAATATCTAGTTAACAAGCTGTTTGTTTTTATGAACTTTTGATTACTTAGAAAATTAGGAAGCAAAATCATGATGTGCCTCAAAAAAACAATGGTGTTTGGTCAAACAACTAGTGAATATAAATAGATGAATCTACTGATACTTTTAATAGTTTGAAATAAGCTAAATCAGCAAATCTTAACTTGATATACTTTAAAATAGAGACAACCACTGTAAAACTCGTTTAATTATCAATAACAGCTAATATTCAAAGCCAAACAGCTTTTGGGGTTTTCAGTATTGGACGGCTGAACTTTTTGATTTTTATGAAAGTTGAATCTAGCAATTATATAAACTTTCTTTCAAGAAATAAAGAAAATGACGAATTTTCTTTTCAAATCATCTAATTCTTCGGTTTACTAAGCAACATTTTTTCAGGGTTTGTTCAACAAGACTCGATCATTGGTGCTACCAACAAAAACTAACAAAAACGTAAAATAATATTTTTACAATTTGTGTTTTATTATGATTGGATAATTTCCACTCGAATCGTGACTGCGCAATTTCCATTTCAACTATTTTACGACTCTTATTACCAAATTTAATACCGGTCATATTATTAGTTACGCTTAGTGACACATAAAACATCACGGGTATGTTTTGTAGGCCAAAGCAAATTTGAATTTTCCCTAGATTGATACTAGTTTTGTTGCTTAATTTTCCAAACAGAATATACAATTATTCGTCATTTATTTGGATTAATAATCAAATCCAGTTTTTATGATTTTAAAAATGTCAATAGTAGTCACCTACTATCACAGAAAAGTATTTAAACAGCACAGATCACCAAACTTTATATACATCACACTTGAAACAACATCATTTCTATTTTG
>MBFT01000468.1:0-10361 GCA_003086725.1 Furculomyces boomerangus | reverse complement strand
GCTGTAAAAGCAAACATTTTTCTGAAGTTCTACAAAAATTAAAACCAACACAAAATGAGCAAGTTAGGTTCTAATATACATTTGGATTTGGTTCTACAATCAGACAATATTGTTTTTCACGGAAAAGAAAACGAGGCTACTTCAAAGCTATTGCTAGGAAAAGTAATTTTGAGAGTAGAAAAAAGGGTAGGAATATCTTCACTAACAGTTGTTGCTTCGGGAAAAACCCAGTTTGGATTCAAATATGAATCCCAAGGATTACTTGTTGAAGCAAAATCATACAGAAATCTATATGATTCTAGAAAAGAAAAAGTACTTGATAAAACAGAGACTCTTTTGGATGGAACCAAAAAAATTTATCTTGAACCCAACACCTACGAATATCAATTTGCCATTAGACTTTCTGGAGATTTACCAGAAACCTTAAATACAACCCACGGGAAAACAGAATATTCTATTAAAGCTGTACTTAAAGGTTCTTATCTATCAAGTATAACCAAAGAGATGCCAATTTATATTAGTCGAGCACCAAACGGCAAGCTTTCCTTTGGAGATGGAATTAACCAAAATCAAATCGAAAAAAAATTTAGTCAAGGATTGGAAGTTAATCTCAACATTCCATCTAGATATTACTCAGAAAATCAAACAATCAATATTGATGCAAACCTGTTGATATCAAACCCAAATATCAGGGTTTTGGCAGTTGGTGCAAGATTAAGTGAAAAAATTATAATAACAAGTTCCAACAATTTCAGCATCAAAAAAGAGTTTAATAAATCAATAACTTCAACAAAAATAAAGAATAATGGACTCGGACACAAATTTAACCTGACTCTAAAAGTACCAGAAATATACAAAGATATACAAATTGATATGGAAAATAAGGTTTTTTCGGTGTATCACCTACTTCATTTTGATACCTCTGTAGAAATCAACGGATCCAAACATAACTTGGTGACATCTTTATCAGTACCAATCGTTTCAGAAGAGTCTTTGCGTGAAGCTAACTCATTACCCGAATACTCCTAAAAAACGGAAACATGATAGATTTGCAAGTATAGATAGATTTATTAATACTTTAATAGAGATTACAATCCAAGTTCAATTTTGTTTTATATCCAGATTGATTATATTTTACAATCACAATACCTAATATAAATTTAAAAATACCAACTTTTAGTTATCGTTTAGTTTATGAAATTTATTAGCTTCCACATGTAGTATCCCTAAAATTGAATAAATACCAGATATGTATATCTCTAAAATGAGATCAAATAGAAAACTTTCTCAAACTCTATAATATTAGGAATTAACAGAATGTTTTAATTTAAAAGTTTCAAGAAGCTGTCAATAAAATTGTTCAAAAAGCAAACTTGGATATACTTATGAATTTTGAACTCAAATAGAGATAATAAACATATTTGTGAGTATAATTTCAATAGCTTAGGGTTTATATATTTATTAAACAGTTTTAAAAAAACAAGTGTATTTTGATTGATGAATCGGGAATTAATTAGTGAAATGTATATTGAGAAATATCTACTTTGCTTTCAAAAGTGAGTCACATATATACAACCATTAGGTATGAAAAAATAGCTTAGAGAAATATGTATCACGAGTTTTTAGAGGGATATTTTTTGAAATATTGTTACTCGCAATACAACATTTACTCTTCCACTTTCCTTGATATTTCTATTTTTTTATCTCGGGACTGTTGACCTAAAACTATTTTTATTCTTGAATAAAACATAATGGTTTAAAAATATCTTGATCAATAGTCCAATAACTATACTTTTAAAATTAATCTTTTTATTGACCAACAAAATTTAATCTAATTCTCATTCAGCAAATAAAAGTTAAAGCTGAAGGTGATTTTCAAAAAAAAGAAACTGCTTGTGCTTAAATTCAGTGATTGGAAAACTACAACCATGATCAATAAATTCATAATATAACGGTGCTCCTCTGAAATTTGCTTTTGAGAATAACTACTTGGATATTGTTAAATATCTTATTCGAAAAGGTGTTGATATCAGTGAATGTAAAGATTTGAAACCTTTTCCATTCAATCTAAATGTTTATCCTGATATTATAAATCAACCAATTACAAAGGAAGTCAAAAATAATCAGGAAAATAGACATACTCTAAAATGAGCTAGTTCAAACGGATATCTGGATATTGTAAAGAGTTTAGTTGAAAGTGGGGCTGATATCCATGAAAACAATAAAATAGCGTTAAAAGGGGCTTGTGAGAATGGTCACTTTGGTATTGTCAAATATTTGATTAAAAAGGGACTGACATCCATGCAGATCAAGATTGGTGTTTAGGAATGGCAAGCAAAAGTGGTTATTTTGATATTGTAAAATATCTTGTTGATAAAGGTGCAGATTTCCAAGCTAGAGAAAACTTTGCATTAGGAATTTCATGTAGAAATGGAAATCTTGATATTGTGAAATATCTTATTGAGAATGGAGCCGAAATTAGCGCTGAAGAACATTGGAATAATATATTTGAAGAAAAAAACAAGCATCTCGATGTTGTAAATTATCTTGTTGAAAGAGGGCTGAACTTTTACTTTAAAAGATATTCTATATTAGAAATAGCAATCTCTAAACAAAGAAAGGATATTGTTAAACTTCTCGCTGAGAATGTAGAAACCCCTAATTACTTTGAATTTCAATAGATAGTTGTGAATTGGACAATCAAGCAATTTCTAATCTATACACTTGATATACCTTCTGTTTGTACTATAGAAACAAAAATGGCGTTTTTATGAAATGACTGTGTCCACATATATAAACAAATTATGGATTTTATTATAAATAAAGTATAGAATATAAACGAAGATAAAATATTTTATCCAACATAATGTCATATTGTATAGAATTAAGTCCAGAAGAAATGGTTTTCCATTTTTCGCCAAAAAGCGAAATATAGTATATTTTGTTTTGGCCTCAAGTAATAATAATCTTTATAAGTTTTAAAAAGTTTATTTAAAAACCAATATACTACTAAACGAAAACATATAGGTTTACATCGCGAAGGTTGTATTCAAGTTATTTGTTTATCGTATATAAATATACGAACGGTAGTTTTGATTCACATCAGTTTCAATGCACTGATTTAATGTTGTTTTTGACAAGTCAATTAAATAACTTGTACCTATACAATTATTTCCTGCAAATACTCGGACTTTTCCTGTTGTGCAAAACCTGGCAGACTTGAATACAACACCAGTATCAATACATCTATTTCTTGTAGTTCTAATTGAAAGATCGCCCCCTTGACAGTTTTTTTCTGTATAAAAGTCAAAGAACTCCACCGCTGCAATGCTGGAAAGTACAAATAATAAGAGAGTAACTGATTTCATTTTGAAAGCTGTTTTTACTACTGTGTTCACCTTGAGAAAAGTGTAATTTTAAATCTTGAAAAATCTTTGCTTTTATACTTTTGCATCTCTATTCCATCTGATTTTTATCTAAATATCAAAGCGTATAGCTACTCTGTGATTTTTTAAACCCGGTTTTTAATTTATGCACAAGTCATTTGAATAAATTGGATTATGCTTAAAATGCTTTTAAACCAGAAAATAACGAAAAAAGAATCAATAAAAACAAAATCTTAGTATCTCGAATGTGTTTTTGGAAACTAAAAAGGGGTGTAGAATATATTTATGCAAATACAACAGAGTCGATAAAAAAAACAAGGTGAAACGGGTTTTATTATAAAAGAACTGGATGTGAAATATTAGGAATAAAAACTCAAAGAGAACAAGTTCTGTTATGTCAAAAAACCTTCTAAATGGTAATCAAAATATTAACGAGTTGAAGGAAAATTATATTTTGAAATCACATTGTTTTGTATAAACAATAGGTATTATGATTCATACATGTGATATTAACTAAAAACAATGAACTTGATTATTTTCTTTGTTCTGTGAATATGTCGTTTTTTGGTTTGGCATATATAAATAATTGAAATTTTTTAAAAATAAGGTGTTTTTTTATTAATTATCCTTGGATACTTTCAAACTGTAAATGAAAATCTTGTTTCCTAGAAAGTATAAGATTTAGGCAAATCTATTAATAAAAGAAATTTGGAAACATTAATTGAAACTGATTAGTTTAAACAAGAAACCTTCCGATTGGTCAAAGTTTAATTGACACATAAATTTGAGATTTTCAGTTAAAGCTTTTGAATAGTTACTGTCAACCATGTTGACTATGTACTTCAGGATGATTATGTACAGCTTTTGTCCAGCAAAATAAATTTTTTGAAGCAATAGGTGTATCACCCAATCAGAAAAACTTGAGATTTTATAACCTCAAAACGCACCAAGAAAAACAAATAAAAACCATATAGGAAAATCTTTTGCTTGAAAATATACCTTTCTAAAAAACAGCCAAACGTTTAGAATAATGTGTGTATAGTCACCCTGATTGAATAATACTGCCAAAAGAAAAAGCAATCTAAAACAGAATGTAATTATAAAATTCAGTTTATTGGAGAACTTTTTTTTATTTTGACCCAAATACAATTACAACCGATTTATTTTTTATTTCCATTGGACATGCGCTTTTGTGATCAGGTAGAATATTTTTATTGGTGAATTGATATATTCAGAAATTAGATAAACAAAAAGCTGGTCACACACAAAAATCGTATTTTTTTATGGTCAAGAAATTAACTTTAAAAAGCAAGTTTTGGCCAAAATGCCTTTTGTTCTGTTGATTTATATTCTTTGCATCTTTCCCCCTAAATTTTCATTTCTTTGATACACTTTTTGCTTTTTCTAACATGAATCCAAACCAAGAGGCTAATACCTCTACCCAAGATTCCAAAACTCAGCAAACTTTTGGAAAGCCTCAAACTCTGGACTTTATGAACTACAATTCCCGTAACATCCATAGCAAAGCATCAAAGAACAAAAAAGAAAACCCCACCATGCTGAACGAGAATGGTCAGCAAACTAGTATCGCTTCAAATGCCAGTTCCTCAGAAAACCAAAAATCAACCCAAGGAACTTATTACAACAATGTCACAGTGGCTGATATTACCAGCGACCCAAACGAGCAACTCAAAGCAATGTTTTCCAGAAGAGCTGATGAAAAAGCTGAAACTTCTGATGAGCCTACCACTAGACAACTCATCAGCTTTTACCTTAACAGTAGCTCACTCGGAAGGAAGTGGGATCAAGCAGATGCTATTGTTAACTTAGCAATGGCTATATTATACATCTATATGACAACATATGCCAAAAAGGATAGCGATGACGTTCCTTACTACATATTTGCCCTCGATGCCTTTCTTGCTTTCATTCTCATGTTGATTTACCTACCAAGATACTACGTTGCTGCCGATTTCAGAAAATATTTATTCTCCTTAGTGTCAATTTCCAGTATTCTTACAATAATTTCTCCTTTCCTGGTCATTATATCAATCTATTTCGATCAAGATGTATACAAGAAGTCACTTTATGGTGCTGGTATTTGGGTTTTTTTGTATCCTGTCCGTTTTTATAGACTTCAACATGCATTGAACAAGGTTCTTGATTCCGTGAAAAACGTTTTTTATCTCAATCCCGTAGTCCAAAAAGCTCTTCAGTCAATAGCAACAGTTGTCACAACTGTGTTTTCTGTAACTGTTTTAACTCATATTGTGATTTACATTCAAAGAACTAAAAAGGAATCCGAAGTTCAAGATTTTGGTGATGTCCTTTTCTTCACTTCTGTAAGCTCCATCACTGGTCTTCGGGCTGACGTTTCTCCAGACGACTGGTTTACTAGAAGTGTTGTTGTTTTCATCATGTTCCTGGGAATCATTTGGCTACCACCAAAAATGTCTGAAGTTCTTTCGATGATAAAGCAACGTAGCCCTTGGGATACAACCTTTTCTCCAGAACCAAACCAGAGACATGTGATTGTTATTGGCGACTTATGGTTCAGCTCATTGTTTGAATTTCTTCGCGAATTTTTCTGCGAAGATCATGGTCCCCACATAGTTAACACTGTTGTAGTTCTTATGAGTGAAAATGGCCCAGATAACAAAGTTGCTGCTCTACTCAAAGACCCAGCTTACCGTAACAGTGTTAAGTTTGTTCTCGGATCACCCACATCTTTTAAGGATCTGGCAGCAGTTAAAGCTCATAGAGCAAGCAGTATATTTATCCTTGGTTCAAAAATAAACACTGCCACAGGCGATTCTGGAGATTCTCATGAAGTAATGACTACTCTTGCTATTAGAAGATACCTATCAGGCGTAAACAGAAAAGTCCCTATCTATGCTCAAGCCTCTTTGCCTGAGACTACCCTTCATTTGGAATATATGACTAAAGAAGTCATTTGTATTCCTGAGCTACGTTTAGGCTTACTTGCCCAAGGAGTCGCAGTCCCAGGATTTTCTTCATTACTACAATCTCTCATGACATCAATTCCCGATAATATGGAAACACAACTATCAGCATCAGTTTCAAAAAATCCGGGTTCTTTGTATTTGAAAGAATATATAGGAGGATTAGGTCAAGAAATATACCCAACAAAATTTTCACCAGTTTTCCATGGCATGAAATTTACAAAGGCTGTTCAATACATTTACAAAAACTACAACTCCATTCTTTTTGCATTAAAGGTTGATCCTTCACAAGCTCAAAGTAATGCCGCTAATGGGTCAGCTACTGACCTCCGTACAAAGATTCTTATCAATCCCAGTAACTATATTATTAATGGAACTGAAACAGGATTTATAATTTCGACCGATTCTTATATTCCTCTATCTATCAGATCAATTCCCACTAATGGTGTTGTTTCTGAAGGTGCAGAAGATAGTGAAATTACACCTTTGCTTGGCGGAAACAAGAAAGCGAATTTTGCTGCAGATATTTTCAAATCAAATATGGGTGTGAATGTAATGGACACAGTAGTAATTACAAAAACCACCAAAAGTAATGATGATTTAGTTAAAAACGCCAAGCCATCTACCTCAGATCCTGCTCCAACTTCAGAAAATGACAAAAAGGAAGGTACTGAGTCACCTGAACCAGTTGAGAGTAGCATTGCCGATATGGAATTAGAACGTCCATCTAAAGCAAAAGATAGCGGTGAAGAAATTGGTTCTGCAGAAGAGAATGCACACGAGAAAGAGGTAGAAGATTTTGGTAAAATTGATGTTGAAGAGAATAGTGTTGCATCTCCCAAACAAGAATCTTCTTCTCAACAGCCAATAACATTCACAAGTCCATTGGTCTTAGGTAGCACTGATATCAACCAAGCATTGCAAGTTCCTGAACCAATTCCTTCCAAAAACAATAAAACTGCTTCAATAAGGGCTGGAGAATCAACTACTATCAACGCATCCCAGAATATCTCTGCTCATACTGATGTTCACACTGAGGCAAATCAAAACAAAACCATTTCTTTGAGTTCACAACCAAGCGATCTTACAAGTGATGGGATACCCGGAGATATTAAAAGCCATATTGTTATCTGCTCAACTAGTTCATCATTCCCAGAAAACATGGAATATTTGGTTGGAAGTATTAGGGCTTCTACGCATAGCGGTAAGAAGTATTCTCCAAAGAACGAGGATAATAAAGCCGAAACTCAAGGTTCAAATTTGCCAACTGAAGATAGCACTTCTTTAGTAAACCGTGAAAACAAAGAGTCTTGGTTTGGCAATTTTTCATTTTTGCCTAGTAATACTGGTCAAAATGAAAATTCCAAAGAATCTCTTCAAGACGAAAATACTTTTCCCAATATGCAACCAATCATATTTCTTAGTAAAGGAAATCCACCAAGTGATGTCAAAGCACTACTTGAGAGTTATGAAAAAGTATATTTTATTTCTGGAACTCCTTTAGTAAAGTCTAGTCTTGTAAGAGCACGTGTAATGACTGCAGCTTCAGCTATTGTTCTTCTTAGTCCTTCAAAAGCAAACAGTGAAGGAAGTAATACTGATTTGTCACAAAAGACCGACATTTCCGTTGCTTCTGCAGATGCACCCAGTTTGCTTGCGGTACTCAATATCGAATCGCTTACTTGCAACAGATCAGACTTTTTCTTGTTTGTTGAAATGAATTATCGCGAGAACATGCAGTTTATTGGAGGAAATACAGAGCTTAATGTAAACGAGGCTTATATTCAGTCATTTTTCAGACCATGCTTTATGTCTGGTCATTGTTATTCACCAATAATGTTGGATACATTGATTTGCCAATCTTTTTACAATGATGATTTGATTTCTCTCCTCAGAAACCTGATCTTTTCTCAAGGTAATATTACTCATGAGGTTGAGTACTCAAAAATGGTTGCTGCTGGACTCAGTCCTTCAGAACTACCACCCATCAAACCAAACATGGATCTTGCGTATCCAAACAGTAGTATTTTCCTTGTTGACATTCCAGAAGTCTTTTTTGGATGTCCATTTTCAAGTGTATTCCTTCATTACTGTTTCAAGGAAAATGCTGTTTGCATTGGACTTTACAGAAACAGCGCTTCAGTAATTGACTACAGTACAAAGGGAGCAAACCAAAACTCGGGATCGGAGTTGATCAATGAAAGTGCTTCAGCTGACAACGTTCCACTTAGCAACACAGCATACTTTGTTGCAAACCCATCACCAACTTCAATTCTGGTTCCAGGAGACAAAGCTTACATTTTATCTAGTAATTTTTCTCGTTTGTGATGTGATTGAAAGCTACATCAAGTTTTCGATTATATTTCTAGTGTTTTAGTTTATCATTGATGTTTTGTTTTTTATAAATCTAACCAAGTTTCTCAATTTTCAAACTCAAATCCAACTGGAAAAAGATTCTAGCTTTTCTATATACAGAAAATTGTTACAATTTCTAATTGAAAAGTAAAAAATTTTATCTTGGTTGAGGGTACTGAATTGAAATTATTCTTGAAAACAACCATTTCCACGATTCTCTTACCTTTAGTTCCAGTTTTTTGTGTATGTCAGCCTAAGGTTCACAGATACATCAAATTTATCAAACTGTTTTTTCAAAATAAAAAAGTTCAAACTGATTCGATGTATCCTCAGCTGTAAAAAATTGCAACTTTGGGCTTTTTGACTATCAATATCCAAATCAATTAACTTTTGATTTCAGTATTAACATTGCTGTTTTGTTTGGACATTTTCATCGGCAAAAACTTGTCTGTAGATACAATTTGTTTCCTACATTTGAAATCATTTGTTTATATGCTACATAATTGACGTTTTTTGAAAAGAGGCAAGTATTATGAAAATTTTTATTTTGAATCACCATTAGTATAATGTAAGCTAGGTTTGAGTAAAATTTTTATAACTAATTGTCTTTTGTATACTTTTGAACATTGGTATTGTTGAATAAAATTCAAGATAAAACAAGATAGAAACTAATGAAACTAATTGAAAAACCTGTTTTGTTGGGAATGTTGGACAGTCTATTTTGTAAAATTTTCTTTGTTGATATACCTTATGGCGTCCTAGTTAAATTGCTATTTATAATGTTGCATGTAGCCACGTATGTTTTACAGCATTTGACCTTAAAACTGCTTTTACTTTATCTATAAGAATTGTATAAGCTTAGCCTATAAGATTTGATTAAATTTAACCCAAAACTATAACAGACAAAAAACACAGTAAATAAAGTACATTTACTCGAGTTTGTGGAAATACACCAAGTTTTGTGTGAGAAAAAAAAAGTAAAAGTCAAATACCAGTTTACTTTTCTAAAAATTAACAAAAAGTGTATGTATAAACTTAAATCCGGACAAATTCTAAATCAAATCGTTCACATTCAAAAGATAATTTTTCAGCATGGATATTTGATATAACACTATTTAACTTTTTTATCCATAGCTTTACATTTCCTGAAAACTAAACAAAAATGAGGTTTAACAATTACCATTTCATTTTCTTGGCTTTACTTCCAGTATTGGATTTTGTCCAATCTGATTATATGTTCATAAAAACTAGAGAAATTTCAAAAAGAAAAGAAACGGGAAAATGGCCACAAAATCGTTGCTGTGAAGATAGTAACAATACTAGTAATTTTTCCGAAGAGGAAACGTATTCGCTTTCTTATACAACTACTGTAACTTCCAGAATAAATTTTTACATGACTATTAGCTCACAGATAAGTGAATCTGTAACAAAAGAAAAATCTTTTTAAAGAGTTTTCAATTATATTGTTGTTCCAGGGACATGCAAGTATGTTAAAATCACAGTAGAAATCTCCAAAATATTTTTTTCAGGGGCTTGTTTCTATTGGTACACATTTGGTGTACCTATATCCGAATATGCGACTCTGGAATATACCAAAAACTTGATATCTTTTAAAATGATCGAAATTCCCAACTCAAAAACTCAACAGCCCTGAATG
>MBFT01000466.1:3887-18468 GCA_003086725.1 Furculomyces boomerangus | reverse complement strand
TCTAAAAACCCTATTTTCATACCAGTGTTGTTGTTTTGTGTGTTTTGTAGTCCTGATGTCAAGTTTTCGTATCCATGAGACAATCCAACATTATTTTTATTATCAGCAGTATTCTTGCTGTTGTTATAAACGCCATCGTTGCCACTTCCTCCCATTAAGTTTCTATTTACAGCTGTATCAATATCATTATTTCCACCAGAATTATATTTTTTTAGTTCAGATGAACTTTTTTGTTGGGTTTCTCTGTTTTTTTTTTCTGGTCTATTTCCCGAATCTATTTCTGCAGATCCTGTTTTATCATGCATTCTCTTTATATACTCACATGCTAACCGAAGAATCAATCCTTTATTGGGTTTTGTTGCAGGATCTTTCATTGAAGAAGGAATCAACTCATACAGCTCTTGGATTCTTTCGTTAATGTGATCTCTTCTACGTCTTTCAACAGCATTATGACTTTCTCGTCTCTTTTGTTTTTTTTCGTAAATTATTTGTGCCCTAAAAATATAAAAAATTAGAATAAAGACCAAAACGTAAAATGTAAAAGTCATTTTAAAATATCAAGTTTATTACCTTTTATGAGGCATTTCCATATTGTTTCCATCAAGCAAACCCATTAAACTAAGATTTTGCACTCCAAAATTTGAACGATCTCCAGAAAATCCATCTACACCTTCAAAGTATGATGCATTCTCAGTGTTATATTGTATATCATTACCAGAATTATAGAACCCACCACCTTCGCTTGTAATCCTGCTTGTAAGATTTCCATACTGCTGAGCATTATAAAATGCAGGACTTGATAAAGGGCTATTACCTGTCATACGTGCTTTCATGTATCCATTATCTACGCCAAAGCGAGAGTTCTCAATAATATTGTTACCAATATTGGCCCTTCCAATTGCACTGGTGTCAAGAACATTTTCACCTTGAAAATGATTTGGTGTACCTGTTTGACTAATAACTCCTGTTGGACCAATATTTCCGTTTCCAAAATTTGTTGTTTGTGAGATATTTTTTATAATATCAGAGTTGTATCCTATACCCATATTCATCTGTTCGTTATACATAGACGAAAACACGGAATTTATACTTTCTTGGCCTAAACTAGGAACATTAGTACTGCTTTGTCGACCAAAAGAGTTTCTTGAATCTACAAAGTTTCCGTTAAGACTAGGCATATATCCATTTTCAAACGTTTTCATTAATTGTTCCATTCTCTGGTTGTTGTTATTAGTAATTCCCATTTCTGAATTATTGATTTCACTAATAAACCTCTTTTTATTTGCAGGCTTGTCATTATTATTTATCGATGCTTCAATGACATTATCTAGCCCCTGGTACTTTTTGTTGGTCATCATGTTTTCTTCTGATGTATTTGTAAAGTTTTGAAAAGTTAATGGTGTTAACACTCCTAGACCGTTATTTCTACCAAATATAAAACTTTTTTCGTTGTCGTTAATTGTTTTTTTGTTATTTCCAGTATAGCTTTCTGGATTATAGCTCATTCTAGATCCTAATATCAAGCTACTATTTTTTTTTGCTTGACTTTTAAATTTTTTTCTTTTTTGAAAGAGATAACACTTTTTATATATCTATTTAATTTCTAATTAAATAAGCTATATATATTTTTTGTTTTGTAGATATAAAATAAATAAAGCTTCAAAGTTGATGTGCTTTAATACTTTCAAAAGTGTCTTTTTAAAGTGATGTGTTAGTATAAAGGTGTTAAATTAAAATGCACGGATTTTGGTTTGAACCTTCAAACAGATGATTATGTTATTATCAGTTAAAAAAGTTGAAAGTGATTTTAAATTTTTAGCTTGTGAACAAAATACCAAAAAAATATAATGAATGGTATCTTGGTACTTCAAGCAATGTTTGATGTTTTTGATATAGAGAAAGTTGTTGCGTGTGGGTGTGATATGCCAGTTTGTATATTTTTATGGGATTATCGGGTGGTATTTTTATTCGAGTATGATGAAGATTGCGAAGTATTATTTACTAAAGGGAGTAGCGTGTGAGAAATGAAGGATGGTGATGATGTTTGTTTGATTAAGGCTTTTCAAAAGACTTTTGCAGTTTATATATAAATTTTAAACTACAATTAATTGAGGTAGTTTTCTTTTTTAGTTGTAAAAATCACATTACTTTTATTTGTTCCATATGATCCACACTTATTTTGAAATTAAAAGTGTGCCATTAAAAGCCAAGAATTTGAGTTTAAAATAAATAAGCAATGGGAACTAAAACCACAATTGAAAAAACGTGGACAATTTACAAAGTGCCACAATACTAAAAACTACACTTTTATCTTTGCTATTCGATACAATGTAAAACACTTAATCCATATTTAAAACAAGACATAGTTAGAATGTTGGGATTATTCTTCATTAAACAACTTCCATCTTGATATTTTCCCAAACAAAAATTTTCGCATGGCTTTACCAAAATTATCATTTTTATAGTACACATGAAAGTATTGTTTTTATTTAAACCATCTTAAAAGCCATTAATTTAATGTTCTGACCTTGTTTAAAGATAGGGATCAATTAGAATGCTTCACCTTTATATTGTGGTTTAGTCACAAGCAAAAAATAAAAAAATGTGACCAAATATGGTTTCTTGTGAAAAAAGGGAACTTAAAACATTTTAAACAAAGTATAAATAGTTAAGTAGACACCTCATTATTTACCCAAGGTGTCTATCAGATTAAAAATTTTACATTCCAACAAACTGATTTGTGCAAAAAACAAATAGAATACGCCACAATGAATAAACTTTACCCACATTTTCACATATTTTTTTGACTTGTAACTCCACTTTAACTTTTGAAAAGCATATCCCTATTAAAAAAAGCGCATAGATTAAAATCTCTTGTTTTTAAGCGAAATTCAGGCTTGTGTCAAACATTCTGATCCAAAAGTTTGTCATAAATTTGGACACATCGAATATTTAGATTTATATCACGGCTTTCGCACACTGATTAATTAACCAGGTGGTATTCGTACACGCCATGGTTTTTAAAAGCCATTTCTGGTTTTACAAAATCACACAAATTCGGTTAGAGATATTTTATTCGTAAGAGAAGCTGCCAAAACGGAATGATATGCACACGTTTTCACAATTTAGCTAGCCTTTCGTCAAACATCTTGAGACTCGCCATGGCAAAAAAAAAAGCAGGGATGTGTGATTTCCAACATATCATTTTTAGGTGTGACTATATCTGACTGAAAGGTGGAACCAGATTTATTGAATATTCTAGATGTTGACAAACTCAAAGCTTGAAATGTTTTCAAGTCACACTGAATGAAAGGTGTAAGAAAAAATAAAAACAAAAATATACCTTTCATTCAAGGTACATAGAAAGAGTTTTAATCAAAGTGTTCTAGTCTACAAACAATCGAAAAATAGATATGTAAAAGAACCAAACAGTACACGAAAGGGAGAGACACTTGGGATAAAACAAAGGTTGGCATTTTTTTCTCACGAAAAAATTAAACTCGTGAATGAGAATTAATGATTCACCACAAAAAAAAATTGAAACACCCAAACTCAGAAATTTCTAATTATTCAATTCTATTTGGCATATTTTTGTGCGTCTATTTTGGAATCCGCTCAGTAATTACAGAACTATCTATAAAAACAACCCAAAAATCATATGTCTTGTTTAAAAAACAATGGAAAACACTATATAACAGTAAGTATTTCCCCAACACATACCTCATCCTAACCCTTTGAACCTATCCTATTTTCTAACGCTTCAGCTTTTATTGGATTCAAATATGGTGGCGAAATTATCTTCCCAAAAAGATATTTTATATAGTCGGCTAGTTTTTAATAAATCAAATGGTTTTGACTAATATTTATTCTTATCTCTTTCGCCAATTTGGAAAAATAATTATTGGGATTTATTAATCGTTCGTAGTGTAACAAACTTTTTTGTGACGAATCTATAATTTTATCTAAGATTATTTTTTCGTGAGAAAAAAATGCAAACAGTTTCTGCGTATTTAGTCACATGACTGACTAGTGCAAAACAGACAATGTTTGAAATAATATAGAACCGCGTCAGACCCAAAAGCGGAAAATAAAGATTTGACATCCAAATATGGAAACCTGCAAATCGTTTTGAAAAAACCCCTTTATCTCGACTCTTTTTATTTTGGTTTCTCAACTCTTTTATGGAATCTGGTAATTTTGAAACAAAAAAAGGGAATGTCAGTGGAACGCAGTTAAATAGCAACTACTCCCACATTCTCCCCTTTGTTTTAGAAATTCAACAACCTTCGACATAAGACATTTCAACATGACTTCTACTACTGGCGCAAATCTCGAAAAGTACTTCAAGTATATTGACGACAATACCGCTTTCCTCATCGATCAGCTCCGTGAAGCTGTTGCAATTCCAAGCATTAGTGCAACTGCAAAACACAGAAGCGAAGTCATAAGAATGGGCGAATGGATCAAAACACGACTAGAAGGACTTGGTGCAAGAGTCCAAATGGTTCACCCAGGACCTCAAGAACTTCAAGGACAAACTGTCCAACTTCCACCTGTAGTTCTTGGCGAATACGGAACAGATCCTGCAAAAAAAACTATCACTATTTATGGCCACTACGATGTTCAACCAGCTCTTAAATCTGATGGTTGGGATACTGACCCATTTACACTTGTTGAAACCGAAGATGGAAGACTTGTTGGGCGTGGATCAACTGACGACAAAGGTCCAGTAATTGGCTGGATCTTATGTCTTGAAGCTCACCAAAAACTAGGAATTCACATTCCAGTAAACTTGAAATTCTGCTTTGAAGGTATGGAAGAAAGTGGAAGTATTGGTCTTGATGCTATTATTCGTGATCAGGCTGACAAATGGTTCAAAGGAACTGACTATACCTGTATTTGTGATAACTTTTGGCTTGGAACTACCAAGCCAGGGCTAACATATGGTCTTCGTGGAAACAACTATTTCTTTGTTGAAGTTTCAGGGCCAGCTGCTGATCTCCACTCTGGAGTATTCGGCGGAACTGTTCAAGAACCACTTGTTGCTCTCACGAGACTTATGTCAACATTGGTTGACATTGATGGAAAGATCCTCATTCCAGGAATTTATGACCAAGTTGCAGAGACCACTCAAGAGGAGAACAAAACTTATGAAGGCTTGTCATTTAAAAATACAGATCTTATTGAAGATTTGAAAGCAGACTGTGTTATTCACGATAGCGACGCTGAAACTCTTAAATCACGTTGGCGTTTCCCATCATTGTCTCTCCATGGTATTGAAGGAGCATTCTATGAAGCAGGATCAAAAACAGTTATTCCAGCTAAAGTTACAGGAAAATTCAGTATTAGAACTGTTCCATATATGGAAATTGATACTGTAAATGAACTAACAACCAAACACTTGAATGCCGAGTTTGCCAAACTTAACAGCAAATGTACTCTTAAAGTTTCTGCTGATAAAGCTGGTAGATGGTGGTACTCTTCACCTAACCATCCAAACTTTGTAGCTGGTGCTCGTGCTATTAAGAGGGTATTCAAAACTGAACCCGAATTGACCAGAGAAGGTGGTTCTATTCCAATTACATTGACATTTGAAGAAGCTCTCAAAGCTAATGTTCTGCTTTTGCCAATGGGATCAGCAAATGACGGTGCCCATTCAACCAACGAGAAAGTCAACAAGTACAACTATATCGAAGGAATCAAACTTTTTGGTGCTTACTGGGCCGAAATTGCAAACCTCTAAGCATTTCAAAAGGTTATTTTCTGTTATCAACACAATATAATCCACCTAGTTTTTATGCGACTTTTGGTATGCTTATTTACTAGTTTTTTATTAATATAATACCAATTATCTGTATATGCATCAACTCTGTGAAATTCAAGTTTACATTAATTGATTTACATACCTTGTATATCTTCATGCTTCTGATTGAAAGATATATAAACATTGATACCTTTCAAGTATTCTGGAATAAAAATATATGTTTCCAGTTAGGAAACTCTTCGGAAAGTAACAAGAACCTGCGTCCAAAATTTACATGTTTAAGGACCTAACGGCAATCAATGCACTGTCAGAAAAGTATTTTTTTCATTGGTATTGTTGGCACTCGAGCCAGTATTTTTGATGATAGTGTAACTCACCATCCTTTCTTGAACCAAAGCTTAATGGTGTAGGGAAATTCTAGTGAGATGGAGTGAGGTTGATCGTTGGGTCAACCTGGCGATATATGGTACATTTTTAAATATATTTTATTTTTTTATTTGAAAGCTTTCAACTATTTTTGTGGATATCCTAAAGACTTGGATATACAATTTATCATGTGTTTACCAAACAAGTTTATCTTTCAAATTGCCAATTCCAGATTAGTTCATACAGATGTAAAAATCCATGATTATTGAAGGCAATCTACAGAGACAAACCTTGCATAAAACATTCATTAATTTTGATATACTTGATGTAAATCAGTAATCAAAATAAAAAATGAGAAATACTGAATCTTCTCATCCAAAAAATGGTGTTTATGCTATTTATACCAGCATTAAATATCAACCAAGAGTGTTAATGTTCCACAAGAAGACACCTTTAAATCGAACTTTATTTCTTTTTTCATATTTATCTTTCATCCTTTAGAGTGCATTACATCCGATTTTTTTGTAAATATTGTCTGATACTTTATCACATCAAGGTTTTATTATCACAATTTGTATTTATATTGTCCATCTGATTTTATAATTTTTAATAAAACAACATCAGTTTGAAAGAGAGATATATTCAAAACTATATTGAAAACAGGTGGATAAATATCGAGTTTGAAAAAGAAAAATATCTTCATAAAACCAAACAGCAAGGTTTGGTTAATATAAAAGGAACATCAAGACAATCGCCATCTAAAATAAAAAATTTGGCTTCTACTTTTAACTCTTTGCTTTAAACAGATTATAAACTATAAATGTCCTCTGAAATTGAAGGAACACGTATCAGTATCCCTACTGAGGAACCAAGAGGAAGATGTGATAATATCATATATGATAGAATTTTGTCCTTCAGATACTCAATCCGTAGTTATCTTGCAGAGTTCTTTGGAACATTGATATTCGTTTTTTTTGGCACAGGTTCAGTAGCAGCAGTGACATTTCAGCCAGATTTGAGACCTGTTGGATGGTTATTGATAAGTTTTGGGTTTGGGTTTGGAATAGCAATGGGGATATATGTGTCTATAGGTATTTCTGGTGGACATGTTAATCCAGCAGTTACAATAGCAAGTGCGATCTTCAGGAAGTTTCCTATTTTTCACGTTCCATTTTATATTCTTTCGCAGCTTTTGGGAGGTATTTGTGGTGCTGCATTGACATACTTTATATACATGCAAAAATTTACTCCTTATGATGGTGGCACAAGAAAAACTACAGGAACAAAATCTACAGCAGGGATTTTTGCAACTTATCCAGATTCCGAAAACACAAATATTGTAAGCTTCTTCACCGAAGTTATCCTTACGACAGTTTTTCTTTTTTGTATACAAGGGTTTGTGAACACCAAAATCCCTCAAACCACGTCTTACACCCCACTAGCAGTTGGTCTTTTGATCCTCGTTATCAGTATATCTTTTGGAACTATGACCGGATTCTCTCTCAATCCTGCACGCGATCTTGGACCCAGACTCTTTACTCTCATGGCTGGTTGGGGAACTAACCCCTTTACTGCTTTCAGCTACTATTTTTGGATTCCTGTTGTAGGCCCTATTTTGGGTGCAATTCTTGGAATATTTTTATACGATTGTTTTATAATCCCTACATAATAAATATAACTATATTTAAAACATTTTTTTTTCAATCTTTTCTTTAAACCACTTGTTTTCTGTTTCAAAACTTGTAATTAAAATATTCTGATACATGGTTTTTAGAATCATATGTAAATGGATTTTTCTAGTACAAAATGTTTATTTATATACCAAACTTTCTTTGGGTAATCCCAAACACTAAAAAACAACAGTAAAACATAAATATCAGAAAAAACCTAAATCCTGCATTGGTTTTAACATTTCAATGTCTTGGGGATATTATTTAAGAATGATTGAATAAAAGCTTTATTTCTATTTTCGCTAGCAAATTGTATAAACACAACATCAAAACGTAAAAATTTTGGCAAAGTGTCTTTTTAAAGACTTGATAGTTTTTTATTATAAGGACATTTGGTTATTGAAAGGGTTATTTCGAATCAAAGACATATTATATGGGATATAGCCTACCTAATTTTGATATTTCCTTTTTATAGACAACCAAAAAAATTCAAATATAAAAAAGATATAGAATCCAAAAAATGTCAGAAATTGGGAAATCTGATATAGCACCCTTTGTAAATTGTAAAATAGTGGGATAAAATCGTTTTACAGCGTTTAAATTTATTTGATATAAAAACTCTCTTGGTCCCAAATCGTCTTCGTTAAAATTTTGAAATGGATACTTATATTAGCGAAAGACCAAACGAACTAATTTCCATGGTTGGAACACGAACCATGGGCACTTCTGAAGTTACTGATGCAGAGTTCGTATTACGCCAAGTTGAAAAATCAAAAACAGCTAAACATATCAACTACATGCAAACCCTCAAAAGTGGAACCAAAATAATGAAAAGTCTTTTATCATTAAAACAACAGAGATTAAAAGACCAAGAAGCACAAAGGAAAAACAACATGAAAAATAAAATTATGGTCCTACGAAAAAATCCAGATGGTAGCAATGCTGATGACTACAATGATTTTGATGAAGAGGTTGATCTCAATCGTTTGGGATTCAGTAAGATGAGCAGAAAGTCCAGTAAATACCAAGACTTTCCAAACTCTTATCATCAATCAAAAAGTCATGGTGATTATATTGATTTAAATGATGGTATGGAATGGGATACCCGAGATAAAAAAAAGTTGTATAGGTCAACTTCCGAACATCAAGATAGAAAAAGAAGAGATAAGCAGGGTAATGAATATGGAAAGGGAAATGGTAGAAATTACAATGACATGTTTACAGATAACATTTACGAAATGCAAAATGAATATAGTAGTTTGCTTGGAGTAAAGGACAGTTTTAGTGAAAATAATAATTTGAAACTTCTTGATGGAAACAAAACTTTTGCTGGATTTTCTACATCCAGAGACTACCAGAATTTAGGAATTGTTCCAAAATCAAGGAATATGGATTCTTCATCACTCCTTCAAATGTCTTCAAGAAATGCAAAATTTCCAACAGTAATAACCGTTTCAAAATATCTTCAAACACTAGGAACAGTTTTTTTAAAAAGATTTTGTATTGAAGAGCTGTTCTCCAAAGAATCGAAATTTCAACTAGTTTCCCGCATTAAAGAAGGAGTTTTGTATGCAGACCCTGAACTCTTAAAAGTTATTCTTGATAGAGTTGTTGTTTGCTGCAAATCAACTAAACTCAACTTGAATGCAGTTTCTTTATGGACAGTAAATGAGCTTGAAAGTCAATCATATTTTGGATCAATCATTGATTACATCTTTGTTATTAACAACAACATCATGAAATTCGACATCAAATACAATACATATTGTTTAGACAAGTACTGTATAAACCCAATATGCACAAAACTCCATACAAATCAAATCAAAGAAAGAGATAAAGGTAAATATATTCTTTAGCAATTTAAGCCAAACTTTTTTATTCTTTGATATTTAGCTCGTGCCTTTTTCAGATTATTGAATATGGTTCTAAATGAAGCTATTAGAACAAATTTGATAAAGAAAGAACAAAAACTGGCAATTCGATCACGAGTAGTAAAGAAATATAATGATTATGATGATAGAGTTCAAGTGATTAGGGAACTTTCTGCTCTTATTCTTATTGGAAGGAACAGTAGATATGCGGAGTTGGCCACTCGTGCGATTGTGGAAATTGGTGTTGACTGGATTCCTTCACCTTCAGTTGTAGAAAAACAAAAAGAAAACGGAGAATGTAGTTTGGATCCACAAAAAGTATATAACAAAGCAATTGAAGCTTTTTCAAACCCATACTTGGAATCAATTCTTGATGTGAGTCGCTTGAATATGGGTATTAGTGCAAGTGAATCTAAATCTCTTATTGAATTATGGGAAAATTTATCAAAGGTCAGTCAGAAGAATGGAAAAAATTGGAATGATACTAATAGGGACACCTGGATGAATGTAAACGATGTGTCTCAAACCCAAAACGAACAAGGTTCGAATATTAACAGTTTTAGCTTCCATGAATCAAAAACAGATCAACAACTTAGTGGATTTTTTGAAAGTTCAATTCCATCCAAAGCTATTTTATCCCAAAAGAAACTTACTCTTCCAATGATCCTATACATTTTGGTTTATTACAACGAAGAATATTTAAATGATATCCTCATGCCATACTCTAAAATTTATGGCAGCCCTGAAAGCTCACAAAATAACAGAATAAATGTTATAGAAGAAACTGCTCTCCAAGTAGTTATGAGCCTCGGACTTACTTGGAACCTTAGCGATAACTCGCCCCACGATTTACGATTGCTTTGTGTGGCTATTTTGTTAGAGTTGGGATCTATCTTCCAAAAACTAGTGGTGTTTGACACCAAAGAACATAAGAATTATTTGAAGAATGGTAGTTTTTCCCAAGAAAAAACAGATTCATCATCTTCAACAGCAATAGTTTCGATGGAAAATTCAGAAATAGGCGATGTTGATGATGATCTTTTCAATGGTAAGTAAAAGCAAAATAATTTGAAGCAGTATTAATATTGATGTTTAGAATGGTATGGTTTTTGCTTCCATCTGGTAAACTGTGAAAGGGAAAATGGGCACCACACCATTTCATTACTGATTTTATATATGAGTATAACAAGTGATCGCTTACTTTCGCAAAAACCCGAATTCAATCCAGAATTATTCTTAGCTATAGTGCTTGACCTCCTCACTGAATACAGAAAGCGCAGGCCTGATTACACACCTTTGGTTGTCCACACACAACACTCTGTAAATACCATCCCATCATATCCAACCCAAGAAGCTTTCATCAATCAAATAAAGAGTATGCAAGAAAAATCAACCAGTTTTGAAGTTTCAAGAAATAGCAATGGAAAAATAAATGGAACACTATCAAGTGTTGGAAACTCACTTATGGCAAACTCAAACCAAACAAAAAAGAAGACTGTTTCAATGGTAAAGCCTCCCAACTCTGCAAAAAACAAATCTTCATACCATCTGAACCGAGCTACCCGGGAAGCAGTTGGTTCTGATTTTGATAGATTGTATGCATGGATAGATAAGATATATCCACAAACAAGCTTGTTTCGCAGTATCCTTAAAACACCTGTTGTGACACCACTCCAAGCACAGAGTCACACTATACCAAATATACAAAACGGAGGATCTGGAGCGGGTTCAGATATAACTCAAAAGGATTTTGGTGTTATGATGTCAGGATATACCAGTCTGAACAATCACAACGGATCCAACTATCTAGGTAGCCCAAACACATTTAATTCTCAGGCAGTACCAAAATCGCGTGGAAAATATGTATTGCAAGGTGCAAAAGGGAATAATCCTGCAATGCAGCTATTCTATAAAACTCAGCAAAACCCAACATCAATAAACTATTCTCCTTACGGTCACTTATCAAACTCTACAGCAAACTCAAACTCTTTCACAAACCTTCCACCAAACAGTATTTATCACATGAATGACAGTTTAAACCCGAAAACGGACTCGAATTCGAATATAACTATTGGTAATGGCAATTCGTCATCAAACGAGGTTGCTATGTATGCAGTTGATTTATCAGATTCAATGCGTTCAAACATGAGCTTTGATCGAGTCCAATAAACCCGTAAAAGTATTTCTTGGGTAAAAAAGTTTATACTAGTGTTTTATAAATAAATTTTGAAATCTGGACAGTGTGGTGTACAAGTTGGTATTATCTAAAATAAATATATGGAACAATAACAGCTTTAATACCTAAAACTTGAAAAACAAACTTTTAACTCAAAGCATGTTCTTTAGTTTGTCCTGTAGAACAAGATCATTTAACGAATCGTTTCCTCCAATGTGTTGCCTGTTGATAAATATATTTGGAACTGTTCGTTGATTAGTCATCTGATAGAGTGTTTCTTGAATCTCTGGACCATTTTGTTCGGTGTCAAGTTCTAAAGATTTGAAAGGAATGTTCAAGCTAGATAAAGTGTTCTTTGCTCTATCGGAGTATGGACAGTATGATTTGGAAAAGACAAAAACCTTATTCTTGTCGATTAATGATTTAATTAGTTGTCTGATTGGCATTTTGTCTAGTTCTTGTATATGACTCTGTATTTTATTTTATGAAATTTTGAAAGGTTAAAAGAGAAAAAGTGATAACTTGGGCTTAAATTGTAGAAATAGCAGAAAATTGTACGATTTTGATTTGTAGAAAGAAATAAAGATAAAAAATCTTATCCAATGAACATTCTGCAGAATTTTTTTATCCCCATAACTAACTTTTATGGTCCATTATTTTCGCTAATCGTATAAATAGTTGTTGAAAGTATTGATGTTTCTTCACTGCCCAGCTTCTTATACATTACGTATACGCGCCTCGCCTTTTACTAGACGCGTCCGTGTATGGGGAATATTAATGGGCATAATCCACTTTTTGGGACATTTTTGACTTTTTCTTGAGGAAACTCGAAAAAGATGAAAAAACAACCAAACAATAATTCTAGCATAAAACAGCCTATTTTTTTTAAAAATCTTTTCTTTTGATTGTAAATACAACTTGGATTGCTTGACAATTTCTGATTAAAGTTACCACATGCGTTGAGGGATACTTGCAATAAATTTTAATGGGGTATTTACCAACAAAAATTTTTTTTATTAAATTGCAAAGTTTGTTATTTTATTGGTCATTTAAAAAACATTTTAATAATAAGGCATATCTACAAATTAGTACATTAACAAGCCTGGCTGGCGCAATGGATAGCGCATCTGACTTCTAATCAGGAGGTTGCGGGTTCAACCCCCGCGCTAGGTTCTATTTTTGTTTTTTTACTTTCTAAATTATGAAATGTATCTTTTATGCTAGTATATAAAGACGATCTCTTTTTTTTCTTTCGAAGTAAACTTCTTTTTTTAAAGTATTCTATTTATTTAAAGAAAACTAAAAAGCGAATGTGTGATAATGAATAGGCTAAAAGTGGTACTATTTTATGGAACCATAGTGTTGTATTGCAAATTATATTTCTAATTTTGAATCGTTAATATCTGGTTTTTTATATTCCAACTTTGGTGTAGTTGGTTGTGATTAACCCTTCTTTTCCTGATTTTCATTTTTTATTTCGTTGGGCGCAGAAGGTTCTTGGTTCTCAACAGCAGAGTTTTGCTGTTCTTCAAGTTCCTTTCTGCGTAAATTTTCTGCATTTTCGATCTGAATACGCTCAAAAGCTCTGATAATTTTTGATTGAATATAAAACGAACCACCATCCTTTGGATCATTTATTTTGAACATATGTTCGTATTTCTAAAGAATTATTGAAATAAACATTAAATAAACAAATGTACTTTCTATATAGAACTATGTTTTGGACTGAAAAACTAACCTTTTTGATAGCTTCCATATCTGACAGATCTTCAACATTAAGAATTTTTTTTGATTCATCTAGAGCTATACCCGTTTTCTTTGTAATTGAATCATTGGAAGATTCCTCAGACTTTGCATTTCCAGCCGCAGCTCTTGCTGCTGCAGAATCTATCAGGATCAATAATAGTTAGGAAAAAATGACAATAACTAGAATAAGAAAGATCAATAGTTGGAATAAGAAAGATCAATTGTTGGAATAAGAAAGATCATTCTCATGTGTTAAATAATATAGTTTATGAAAATATTGTGTAAAGCCGTAGAAACAACCAGGAAGTTATAAAAAGTTAATTTTCTTACTTATTGAAGCTTGTTTGTATGCATCTTTGAATGCTTGTCTAATGATCTTTCCTCCAATAAAAATCATTTGTGCTATAGCTTTTGGTGCGGACATTTTGAATTTCTATCTGGTGGTGGTTTTCTAATCTTTTGAATGATGTTGATACACTTTAATCCAAGTTTCGAGAATATAATATACAATTACCAAAGAAAAGACGAGCAATCAAGATAAAAAAAATTTTAATATTTTTTCAGTTTGCTTGGCAAATATCTGTTATATTAGTTTAACGCGATTTTATTGGTGGATTTATTATCCTTATCTTTTCAAGCAAAACGTTTGATTTTATTAACAAACTTTTAACGGACTACAAAAAAAAAATACTAACAAAAAAAAAGATTTCAAGAAATTGTTTTTTGGTTTGCTTTATGAAAACAAAACCCAGACATAAAATGTGTTTTTATATTACAAACCAAGATATTTCCCAGTTTTAACAGATATAATGATATCAACACGAGCTTTTCCCTAAATTCACATGATATGATGATATTTACAACCTAGTTCTTTTTCGCTGGTAGTTTAAATTGATTAATGTGCACATTATTATCGTTATTCATACTTCCCATATTTGTACCCATGCCACTATCGTTGTTATTATTATTATTCAAAGATCTGATCAAG
>MBFT01000464.1:34650-45573 GCA_003086725.1 Furculomyces boomerangus | reverse complement strand
AAAGACGGAACAAAGTTGAATGATAAAGGTAGCAGTGGTTGGGGATGGGGGAACGATCCGTCTTACTGAATTAGATGTGACAACAAACAGAAAAGTATATATTTTGTGTTTAACAAAGGACATTTATATTGGCTTTGTTCTTGTAGAGAAGTGTAAAACCGAGGATTTTAGATAATAAAAGTTATTTTTTGAAAAGTGGTGGAATAGTGATGTGATTGTATGACTTCATAGAGTTTTTGATACATTTGAGGCTCATATGAGTGTGTTTTTTGGTATTTACTTTTTTAATAATACTTTTTTGTTGCTGTTTGAAAAGCCACAAACTAAAACCAATAATTATTCAGTTCATGCAAAAACAAACAAAAGTGTGATTTTTGTGGTAATTTTCAATTTCAACTTTTTCTTTTTTGTTGGAAACTTTAAATAACCCCACTTGTATTAATTGAAACACTTTTATTTATTAACAACAATTCATAGCTGTATTTTTTCAAAAAGGAATATTAAAAGAATATAAATGCAGAATAATGGCAATGAATAAAGAAAACATTAGATTTATTCGAATACCAGTAGCAGAATTGAAAACAGACCCTGAGAAACATATAGAATACGCTGTACAAGTTCAGGGACCAGTCAGATCATGGACAGTTTGGCACAGATATAGTGATTTTTATAAGCTCGATCAAGAGTTTCAAATTTCGGTACCTAACAAACCAAGACCCGTTCAACTTCCTCCTAAAAACTATTCAATGTGGCCCTGGAACTTGGTTCCAATTCCAAATTCGACAGCAGTTATAAAAGGCGTAACTACAGGATTTGGATTAATCACTTTGAGTGAGAAAATTGTTAATTCAGGATTTGGTTTTAGAAATTCCTCAAGTGATAAAGATGACAATTTTTCTTCTAGTCATTCAAGCACAGATTATGTTCGAAGCAATTCTAAAGAAAATAAAAACGAGAACAATACCCCCTCAAGTCCAGAATTTGTTGACAGAGAATTTGTTGAAGAGAGAAGGAAAAGATTGGAGGATTATCTCCAGGCTATTCTATCATGTCAGGATGATTGTTGGAGGAATTCAACGGCTTGGAGCGCATTTTTGGCACCTGAACAAAGCCGTAAAAGTCATAAAAGTGCTATTTCTGGTGGATATGCTTCAGAAGGTGGCAATTATGATTCTTCGGGAGAACGTAATTCTAGTTTGGGGAGAGCAGGAGGTAGAAGAAAGAAAAGTCTTGGCAACCATGAATGGATACAAGAACTCCGTGATACAGAAAAGATTGCTTTGGATATTAGACACTTGATAGAAAGAAGAGAAAATGCACTTTCAAGAAATGATGTTTCAACATCTCATCAATGCTCTTTACAGGCCAAAAGAGAACTTGAACAATTAAGTGACAAGCTAGAGCTGCTGGATCATAGTTTGTATGGTCTAGAATCACGTTCACAAACTGCATCTACATCCAGTACTACTGTTACTAATAAATCTCTTGGGTTAGTTGACCAAGCAGCTGGAATATTTTCAACTTCACCTATACTTGGCCAATTCGCAAACAAATCAATATTTTCATCCAGCAATTCTGGGAAAAATATACCCAACAACAATTTCGTAACCAAAGGCGAGGCACTACGTAGACGGGACAAGCTACTTGTGCTTATGGAAGAAAAGAACTCTTTAGAGCAACTAGTTAAAGGAATAGGGTTTTCTGGACTTCGAAAGGGTTTAACAGTTGCAAGTAATGCAGACAAAACAGCATTGTTTTCATTATCAACAAATCAATCAAAAAATGCTCAGTCTCGAGTAATAGGAGTTTTGAGTGGAACTGGAGGAAATAGTAGAAATTACACATCTGATTTTGGTGAAATGAAAGCAGACAATAACTTTTATCAAAATGGAAATTATATTACTGATGACCAAAAAAAGGTTAAAACGAACCTTTCTCCAAAAATTGATAGTTCTGGTGGACAAAGGAGAGCAAGGGTGTTCGGCTCTGCAGCACTTGGAACAAATGGAAATATCACACCCTCTGAAACTAATGAAACTAAAAGCTTAGACAATATTGGAATTCTCCAACTACAAAACCGTATGATGACTGAACAGGACAACAAAGTCAAACAGTTTGCTGAGATTCTAAGGAGACAAAAAGAAATTGGAAATGCAATTGGAAACGAACTAGAAATCCACAACCAACTTCTTAACGATTTGAATGAGGATGTAGACAGAACTGGAGACAGATTAAGTTCTGTGAAGCGTCAAGTAAAAAAAATAGAATAGATTGTTTTGATGTTTAGTTTGAAATGTATTTCTAATTGAAAGTTATAATTGTGAAAAATAGTTTGAATTTTTTTCCTTGTTTAGTTACACATATAATTTCTCTAATCCATATAAAAATGAAAATTTGGTTTGATATAAATAGCTTTAATAAATAATGTAAAAGACTGCAACTCAGGATATATCTCCATTGTTGGCTTGAATGAGCAAAGTACGGGTTTTAATGTTGGTATCTAGAAGTTAGTAAAATATTGGTGGTGAATTTAGTGTTGGAGTTTGTGATTCAGATAAGTTTAGACTTGTGGCCAATTCTTCTCTAAATTTCAAAAGGTCCTTTGCAGCTTCTGGGTCATCTTCAAGACTATTTTCTTTAGGCAATAGACATTCATGAACGGCGATGAGAGCTCTTTTTGCATGTTCAGCTGAAATAACACAACTAATATTTATTTCACTGGCACCTTGGGAAATCATTTCAATATTGACTCCAACATTAGCAAGAGTTGTGAATAATCTACTACTGATGCCAACCATGTTTCTCATTTGCTTACCAACAAGTGATAGAATTGCCATGTTCTTGAAAATATCGACTTTTCCAAGCTTACTCAAATCACGAACCACATCTCCATGGAAACGGCCAATAACGTGGGATGGAAGTGCCATTGAGACGTGAACTTCGGAAGTAGAGATCAAATCTACAATTATACCATACTTGTTGAGAGTAGAAAATATTTTTTCAAAAAAGCCATGAGAAACGGATTTCCTATTGGAGTGGATATTGAGGATTACAATGTCGTCTTTGATGGTGACTGCTGTTGGGTGACGCCTTGACATATCAAGCATATATCCGTTCTTTAAAAGCAATTCTGGTGTACTTTGTGTTTGTGGTGAATCAGATCTTGAACCTATAAATGATGAGGATCTGGAAACAGGGCGAGACATAAGGTCTGGAGAAATAACAGTTCCAGGGCCAGCAGGGTTTTTGACGTTTTTTATGCGGATTGGGATATTATGGCTGATGACCTGTTCCATAGTAAATGGATGAACAACTTCAGAACCATAATATGTCAATTCAGAAGCTTCTTCTGGTGTAATGATATTTAGCAACCTAGCTTGAGGAACCTTACGTGGATCTGCAGTGAAAACGCCATCTACTTCTTTCCATATTTGGAGTTCTTGAGCACCTATCCCAACAGCAATGAGAGCGGAAGTCAAGTCGGTGTATCCACGACCAATGGAATAGAGAATACTTCCTGGAACTGGACCAAAGAATCCTGTAACGACAGGAACATTATTTCCACATTCCATAACAAGGTCACCAAATCTAGAACTCAAATAATCAAAGAAGGATTGGTCAAGACTGTTTGAATCAAATTCTTTTTTGATTGCTTTTCCAAGGTCAACTACTTGTGCAGAGATGCGATTGTCTCTAAGCAAGCATGAAACAAACACACAAGCAAGTTGTTCACCAGTGCCAATAATGATATCTTTGGTTCTTGGAGAAACTTCGTCAATGACTTGAGCAGCATGAAGTAGCTTTTCTAGCTTTTTGCACATAGCAGTAACGGATTCTTCATATTCTTTTCTTAGCACTTCGGATTTGATGTATTTGTTTCCGGCTTCGATATGGTTGTTCAAAATCTCGCTGATGATGTCACTATTAGAAATGTCGACGGTAGAATCAATAACAACATCGGCGGCTTTCATGAGTAGAGTGGTTGTGCCTTTAGCTTTATCTTCGGTACTACGCGCTGAACAAACCACCACAACTCTGTAGTTTTCTAGGAGCTCTGGAATGATTTGGCCACAAATTTCAAGAGGGAATTTACCAATACTAGTTCCACCAAATTTTAGTACCAAGGTTGGTTTTAAATTTTTGTTTTGTTTTAGAGTCATTTTGGAGTTCTGAAGGTATTATCCTGTTTTTATATTTTAACTGGCTTTGATTAAGTAAGAGCTTGTTGAAAGTTTGTTTGTTTTGGTACAATGAGGATGGATATGTTGAAAAAGGCAAAAAGATCTTTCCCGAGTTAAATAGCTGTGTGGGAGGATTACTTTGGAAAAGATAGAATATGGGAAAAGAGAAATAGTTGAGTTGGTGCTGGGTTGGGTGGGAGGTTTTTATATGACGAAATACCTATTGAATGTAAATGCCAGATTATTCTAAAGAACATATTTAATTGTGATTTGCTAAAAAAAAAACAACTTTTGCCTGATTTTTAACTTGTAAAAACTTTTTGTTAGCATAAATTTCCGTTTCGTTAATTCACAATTTTAATTTTGTATACAAAGTCCCAATTTGTTTGTTTGATAGGTAAATACCACTTTTTAGTGATAACGCTTCCATGATAACAGTACTTTTTTAGCTTGTTCTCACCAAAACTAATAGAGAAAACGTCACAAGATCAATGAACCTGTATTACACAATAGAAGCACCTTGTAAACGTTCAAGCAGTGCTACTGCAAAAACGTCACCAAGTACTGGAAGACAGTACTATAACCAATTCATAGGACAAAGTAACAAAAGTATCTTTTCATTGATAAACAAACTATGATGTTATCTCTTGTATAGTGATTGGACTAAATGGTCGATTGGCTGGATTTTTGGATATCGGATATTAAACTATTGGCTCGCTTTAAATGTTTGTTAAACATTAGTACAAGGTGACTAATAACTTGAAAGTTGTAAATTCGCAATTTGAACAACCATTGTGGGAACACTTGTTAGTTCAAGTTTCTAAACACACCATTCTAGTATATAAAGTTGTGGTTTCTTAAAAAACGTTTAGTTTGATTATTTAACCCAACACTGTTGTGGTCAATCATTTTTAAGCCAAAGAACTCTAACCAATCCTTCATGCTTTAGCCATGGCATTGTTTAGTTTGAGATGTTTTCTGGGGTTTACAGTGAAAGCATGAATTCAAAAACTATCGACATTCTTCAACTTGCAAATCATATCATGGAAACTAAGCTAAGTGAGCTTAAGATAAAATACATCAAAATCATACAAGTAATGCGTATTTGGTAAAAGCACTTGAATAACATACCGTTGCAGAACTAAAAGAATTATGTGGTTTGTATCAAGCGTAGTGAGCTTTGACTATAATACTTTCATTCAACTTTCTATCAGTTTTTAGTGTAAACAAACATCTACAGCCAATAGAATTCAAATAAAATTTATCAAATTGGAACATTTGGCTGTTGACTCCTTTTTACATAAAGCAAACCTGGTGGTGTTATGTTAAACACTAATAAAATCAACATAACCTATTCACAACATAAAACTACTATCTTTCAACACTCTTTCCTTTATATATACCTCGTCAGTGTTAATTTTACCTAATTTCCCGATCTCAGATGCACTCCTGTATTTTTAAGGCTTCAAAATAAACCAAACAAAAGTATCAACATTCACTTGTAATTTACATTTTCAGTAAGCCCAAAAATCAATTTTAAACCATCTCGCTCAAATTTACACATATCGATATAACATCCTTTTCAAAAAAAGGCATTCAAACTTTCTATTTTATATGAATTTCAAAAATCAGTTTCCAAGTTCCAAAAATGGCTGTATTCAATAACACACTCTCAAGAAAACCAATCGCCGTTTACGGAAAAAGAAAAGGAAAAGTATCCTCATATGTAAGTGGGGTTACAGGGAAACAAGAATCTGGATGGGCAAAGGTTTTTAACAAAATAAAACCAGATTTCGGAAACGAAGTTTCTACTGAAATAGTTTCCAAACAAGTTCAAACTACCATTAATTCTAAAACTGACACTCAACAAACAAATGAAAATATAATCATCAAAGATAAAATCACCCCAGAAAGTACTACAAACAAGGACGTCGTATTTAATAAAAGCACATCTAGTCCCGATAAAAGTAAAAAAGTAGGAATTAAAAAGAAAATAACATCAAAAATAAAACAAAAACTTGGGAATATTTTAAACAAAACTCAGAAAACCAAAAAACAAAAAGCCACAGCTTCCACAAACAATACTACAAAAAAGAAACCTTTTCAAATTAAAATAGAAGAACAAAGTCCTGGCGTTAAGGGTTCTACAATCTCTGAATCCCCAGAATCAATAGAAAATACCATAAACAATATAGAAAAATCACAAATCCCAAAAATTGGAATAAATATTCCTGAAGCAAACCACCACACACCAAAAAATTCTTATCCTTCTATCAACACCCTCTCTACAGATAAAAAAACTCCAATTTCGGTTGTTTCAAACCCATCCACAGGCAAAAGAAGTATAAACGAAACTATATCAAGCCTTGAAAGCCTTTACAACCAAATGAAATCACGCTCCTCAAAAAGAGTTTCCCTGCACTTGAAATCTCGTATCAGTATCCCAAAATATAACCACCTACACCAAAGTATCACTCCTAAATTAGGAAACGCATTTACTGAATCAAACCTTTTACAGAACAATGAAAGTCCCATAATAGATTTTAAGAATAACAAGGTACTATGGCCTGAAGTTGATTATCACAAAACTAATAGCTCCCAGTGGGATTTTGAGCTTGAAGATGAAGAATTCACTGAAAAAATATCCGAAAAAGATACTTCCAAAAATGAAGCCCTATTTGAACTTCAGGATGAAAGCCCTAGTAAAAAAAAATCTGGGTTTAAAAATAATGAAAATAAAAAGAATCACAGTACAAAGTCTTCAAAAATAAACAAGTCTACCAAAGGAGAACATGTTCATAGCACAAAAATCACAGGTACAAACAATTCAAAGAGAAACGCCAAAAACACTGAAATTTTTGGTGAAAGTGACACTATAATTGGTTCTGATAAAGATATAACACACACCCAATCTCCAGATAAAAATAACGTTCCGCTAAACGAAAAAATCTCCCTTCAAAAAACTCGGTCGGAAAACCAATTAAAGCGAATAAATGTCTCGCGTGTGGAATTGGAGCTCAAACAATATCTCCATACAAGTAACACGTTAACTATCAATCACCAGAGCAACAGCAGAGTAAAACAAACTCTAGAAAACAAAAAAAGATATACAAAATCCAAAAAATCCAATGATGATTTCAAATACTTTCTTAATAGTAAAAACAGCAAAAAGTTTAAAGGATCCAAAAACTCAGTTTCAACAAAAAAATCTCAAAGTAGTCCTGTTTATGTTAAAGATGTAGAATGGGTCCCAACTCATCAAAGAGGTAACAGTATAATCAACAATGATCCAGCTGATCTAAAGCCTAAACAGTATCCTTTTGATCCTTTTGGACTAGAGTATGATTTTTCTTCCAAAATGCAAACACCTATAAATCACAAGTTAAACGCTCCAAAAAATACCGATCCTGATTTGAAGGATTCAAATGATTGGGAAATACAAAATGCAAGTAGTGAAGATTCAGATACAGGAGATTTCTACATGAATGTCAAAAGTAGAAAAAACGAACTTAAAAGACTTAAACCTCCTCATAGTGGTCCACTAGTTCGATCTAGGGCTGCAAAAAACATAGCATATACCTACGGAACAAAAAATATTTTGGGAGAAAAACATTCGAGTAGTCTCTTATCAAATGGAAACCATTCAACTACAATGGTACTAAAAAATGCCACTAACAGTAGTAATATTAGCTCTACATCAAACCTTGATGTTGAAGAGGATTCAGAAGAAGAAAGATTGGTTTGGAATAACTCTCGGAGTGATATCCATGGTGGACTAAGTCTATTTAATAAAAAACACCTTTCCATAGAATACAACAGCAGTATTAGTACCAATGTAAGATACATGATTTTACCCTTTCCTAAAAAATTAAATTATTCCTGTACATAATGCTGTCAACTACATCCAATTACTCCTAGTTTGAACATACAGCTCTTATATACTTAAATGTGTTTGATTTATTTTTTTTAGATTTTCTCGCAAGAATCCAGCTTTGAAAAAAACAGGGCTATAAAGATCTGTATTGATGAAATCATTGAAAAATTGTATGTCCACAAAGGATCAAAAAAAATTCTCAAAGTATTTAGAAGGTTGTTGAATTACTTTAAGGATTTGGATTTTTGTAAAGTACTCACTTGGAATAGTAGCTCCAGTAATATGTTTAAAGCAATTTCTAGTTTAATACAAACTAACGACCACAGCAACAAGAGTACTCTTGAACTTGAAACAGAATCCATGGTTTATTTGTCGTTTCTTATTATAATTGTCAGCTTGAGACCAAAAATGGGTTACCAATTAATATTTGAGGAAAGAGCTTTGGAAAGAGCTGTAGATTTATTAGTAAGCTCGTACCAAAACGAAATAGAAAAAACTTCTCTTTCAAAACCAGGTGATGCTAATGAAGATTTTACAAATGCAAATACCTCTTTTAGTTTCAAAGAGCTGAGAACTTCTGTAATTGAAATACTGGCTGCTTTAGGAATCTTAAACATTAATTTTGAACCTAGCATCGAGTTTATGGCTTTGTACTTGCTACATATTCTCACTTTGGAACTTTCTCCAGGAGCAATAGTTATGAGTGATTTGATGAAGCGTGAGATGTATGCAAGCGGGTGCTTAAGTCAAACAAGCGACCTGGTATGGAACAAATGGATTCCAGAATGGACTCTTAAAATTTCCAAAGTTCAAGATTACTGTTCTCTATTTAGCCACAAAAAGAAATCTGATAGCTTAGAGCTTGAATTTAGAATGTTGGAGATGGGCCTTGGTGTGTTGGAATATGGGTCACTCATATCTTTGGTGGATATAAGTGAAAGCAATTCTGAATTTAATAATTCAGCAAACTACACCTTTGACTTACAAATTGTGATACCGTTACTTTTCAGTGTTATATCTATGAATACGAAGATATCTGTATCTCACGACAACCTCCACAATCAAAAAATACAACAAAACAGTATCGATACTAACATACAATCAAAATACAAAAAACCATACATAAATCCTAAAGATATGAATTCACATATAACAGAAAATCTCAATAGCTGTCCTAATCTTAACTCCGAAAATGAAAATCAGAATAGTCTTGGGGGCACTGGAATTAATAAACAAAACCATTACAACGGTGTTCCAAGAACAACTCCTAATTTATCTGAATCTAAACCCATCAACACTAAAAAAACTACTCAAGTAATTAACGATATTCTGCTATCCGCCTTACGGTTGATTGTTAGTATTATTAGCTCTGATTCGTTGTACATAGAAAAGATCTCTGACAAAAACCAACTCGATGCTATATGTCGAATAATGACTTTACCCAATCTTTTAGAAACAGTTTTCCCCTTAAACAAAAAGTTCCAATACTTTGAAGACGAGAGTGTTTATAATGAGAAGAATAATACTCAGATTTTCGAAACTTGTAGCTTTGGAGATGATGGTGGTCTACATGACATAAATGATTACAAAAAATTCATTTCGTTTCAGTATCATGATATACTACTTTTGATTGTTTCGATTTTTATTGGAATAGCCGAAACAGAAAATGATACTATTAAAATAATCGGCGAACTCAATGTTTCTCGTTTATGCAGCTTTGATTCGAGATGTGCAAATGGTTGTAAATGCAAAATTTCAGAGAAAGTTATTGTATTATTTTGCAAAACAATACTTTGTTCGAAAAACAAAAACTTGCAAAAGGAAACATTTGGATCAGAAAAAATTGTAGAGATAAATGAAGGTTTGGATGTGGAATTTGAACAAAACACAGAAAATATTAAAATTAATGGAAATGACAATAGTTTTAATATAAACACAATGGAATCGCCAGCAAAGAGGTATGTATTGGATAGAAAGATCAACAAAGAAAGTAGTTTAAATGACCGTTTTACAGATGAAAACACCAGTGATATTTCTCCTTTACCACAAACTAGAAAAGAAAGTATTCTACAACCACCTCTTGATGCAGAACAGAACTTGAATTCAGAAAATATGGAAATTCACATTCTCTATTTATTAAAGATTTTATTGAAGGATTGTGAAGAAAACCAGAATACAATAGCAAAGGCTTTTTCTAGAAAAGATTGTATGCTACTGTATGATATTCTAAAATCCATATAACTTTTGAATTTATTGTATTTTGTAATTTTATCTATCTTCAACTTTTTACAAGTATTAGATTTTCAAAAAAAACTAAATGGAGAAACTTGCTTAGAGCTATTAAATAAATAATTTTTTTGATTATTTATTCTGTAGTCTCGTCATCACTGTCATAAAATCCGGAACTTGATGAGGTTTCTGAAGAATCTGTTTTTTTTATTCCTTTTTTATCAGATAAGTTGTACATTTTTGCATGAGTGGTACTAGAAATAATCTTTCTTTTGTTTGATGAGCTATGAGACTTCATTGGCGGTAACTTTTCGTTGTCAATATCACCTTCTTTTGCTTCTTCAAATGAGATAATTGCTTTTCGTAATCCATCAATTCCAGAACTTAGTTGACCAGCTGGAAGAGAATCAACTCCAAGAATACTTTTCAACTCGCTAACAGTTTCTGCTTCTTCTCGAAGAACCCTGAACAATCTTGCCATTTTCCCAATTGCAAAGATTTTTTTAGCTATTGATTCTGAAACAACACTTTTTTTAGTTTGTTTGTTCATATTCTGTTCGAAAGTTGTATCACCATTCTCAATTCTATCGATATCTGGTTTTTTAACATTTGTATCTGGATTTTTACTTGAATAGTTGG